>SJXQ01003134.1:0-33107 GCA_006408695.1 Aepyceros melampus | reverse complement strand
AAGTGGTGCTGGGAAAACTGGTCAACCACTTGTAAAAGAATGAAACTAGATCACTTTCTAACACCACACACAAAAATAAACTCAAAATGGATTAAAGATCTAAACGTAAGACAAGAAACTATAAAACTCTTAGAGGAGAACATAGGCAAAACACTCTCTGACATAAATCACAGCAGGATCCTCTATGATCCACCTGCCAGAATACTGGAAATAAAAGCAAAAATAAACAAATGGGATCTAATTAAAATTAAAAGCTTCTGCACAACAAAGGAAACTATCAGCAAGGTGAAAAGGCAGCCTTCAGAATGGGAGAAAATAATAGCAAATGAAGCAACTGATAAACAACTAATCTCAAAAATATACAAGCAGTTTATGCAGCTCAATTCCAAAAAAATAAATGACCCAATCAAAAAATGGGCCAAAGAACTAAGTAGACATTTCTCCAAAGAAGACATACAGATGGCTAACAAACACATGAAAAGATTTTTTTGTTTTTAAAAAATAGTATATAGGAGATAACTTTTTTTTTTTAGATTTTGCAGATTTTAAAATATGTTTTTGTCTTAAATTTCTTGATAGTTTGCTTGGGCATGAAGTAATTTCTGGCTGCTAAGTCATTTTTGCTCAGAATTCCATAGCAGCATTAAGTATGTCAACAAGAACACTGATTTAAGATTCTGATTTCAGATTCTTTTCCTTTCATTGGCAACATATATGGTCTATACAAGCCTTTTAGTATCATCTCTTTAACTTTGATACCCATAACAATCTATCCAGGTATGAGACTTCTTTCTCTCTACATACACAACTTTTGACTAAGAGGACTATGTTCTGGAGCTGAGTGTACCCCTAAATTGTGGAGCTTCCTGTAAGTTAAAAATTGAATATTTCCCTTTATTCAGTTATAAAAATACTGAGCATTTGACTGTTAGGTTAGTAATAAATATATCATAGCACTGTTGCAAAAATTAAAACAACCCATTTAAATTATTCTGGAAACATTAGCCATTATTTCATTTTCCTAAGCACTAGCAGACCCTTTCAATTTGAACACGTTCTTGGACTTAACTTAGCTCATTTTTTCCCCTCTGGTAATTCCTTCCTATCTACTTCCACAGCTTTCCCATCTTGGACCTCTTATTAGTAGATATTGTTCTTTTAGGATGCATTTTTCCATGTTATTTTTTTCAAGCTTTGTGTATTTGTTCTTTATTTTGGTATATTTCCCTAATCATGATTAGTAGAACAGTTATTTTACGGGCTTTGTGTTTAAGCAAGTATATTTTTCATTTTTAAGAACACTTTCTTATTATCTGTTAAGATACAAGATGACAGCCTGCTTTTATTTATTTAGATGCAATTTGCTTAAAATTTAATTTAAATTGGTGGATAATAATTGGAATTTTTTAAATGTCCTTTTCTCTTCCATTAAATAAATGTTTTCATTCCTCTGGTTAGTTGTTCCACTTGTTCATCTTGGTCCTTTGTCTTATTTGTGTCGTTGGTTTTATTTTTATCAAATGTCAGGGGTTCATTGGTTGTGTGTTAATATTTATGGATAATGAACTATATTAATTATAAATATAAATGGTTCTGGTTTTCTCTCCATTTGATGAGTACATTTCCTCCCATACTCTTTTCCCATAAATAGAAGGACTTACTATGGGCTCCATGTAAGACACTTAGGTTTACTGAGGTGCATGTTTCTATTTGGAATGATCAGTGGAGGTGTGGAAAGAAGTGTACTACCCCCATATTAACAAGTGAAAAGTTTATTTTGGAAATGGAGGATTTGCATATTTCCCATTTGATCCCCATGTCTTTCCTTTTTCTCCTTCATCCTGCCACATTTTTGCCTGGAGTTGCTACCAATTCTGCTTTCCTTTTCTTTCATGGTCTCCATCCAACTAGGATTTTTAGCTTTCCCAAATTTATCTGGTTTCAACCTGGACATCCAGCATCCTGCTGAGATGTCCATGTGCAGGTTATTGTGACAGGGCCACCATAATTGTTTGAATTCCAGTGCTATTTGAAACCTTGATTCAAAAAAAAGCAAGCCTCTTAAAGATGTTACTCAGGGCTTCCCTGGTGACTCAGACAGTAAAGAATCTGCCTGCAATGTGGGAGGCCTGGGTTTGATCCCTTGGTTATGAAGACCCCCTTTGAGGAGGGCATGGCAACCACTCCAGTATTCCTGCCTGGAGAATTCCCATGGAGAATTCTTATGAATCCTGGCGGGCTACAGTCCATGGAGTTGAAAAGAATTGGACACAACTGAGCAACTAAGCACAGCACAACACAAGATGTTATTCAGTCTACTTTCTTCTGGCCTCAAGGCAAAAGAACAGGTTTGTGGCACAGGTCAGATAATGATCAATGCTTTATGGCGTTCTTCCTTTGATCAACCCAAATCAAGTCTGCATACTACACTCCTGTCTGTCTGTTTCAAAGCCCTGCTATTTTTATGACCGTGGATGGTGTTCTGGTATATGGGGCTTTTCCTGAGGACTCCCATTAGAGTGGCCTCTTCAAATAAGGGACATCTCCAGGTTTTTTCTCTTCTTTGCAGCTGCAGACTCAGTTGCAACAATGGTGATCCATGGAGTTCAGGAATTTGCCTCTAAATTTGTTTCTCACTCATGCCCATGTTGCTGCAATTTGCAGGACTGGGCTTTTGCTTTGGGTTACCCTGACCCTGAAACATATTCATGCCTGCTTGTCAGCTTCCTGTGGACAACTCTCCTGATGAAAGGCCCTGCCCATCTGGTTTCTGGCCAACATGTTCTGCCAACTCCTTCTCATTGCTATTCTTTGTCAATATCCTTTCAGCATCCTGGGCCCTTCCATAGCCAAAACCACATCTGGTGCCTAGACATCATAGAAGGAATGTAATTATTGGGCCCCACTGCTTATTTCAGTCAATCCCGAAATCAGATTGATTATATTTTTTTAAAGTCAAAGATGGAGAAGCTTTATACAGTCATCAAAGACAAGACCTGGAGCTGACTGTGGCTCAGATCAGGACC
This sequence comes from Aepyceros melampus, assembly GCA_006408695.1. NCBI lineage: Eukaryota > Metazoa > Chordata > Mammalia > Artiodactyla > Bovidae > Aepyceros > Aepyceros melampus. The sequence continues at coordinate 30,081 of SJXQ01003134.1, read as the reverse complement.
TTCTTATTGCAAAAGTCAGGCTCAAATTGGAGTAAGTAGGGAAAACCACCAGAGAAGGCAATGGCACCCCACTCCAGCACTCTTGCCTGGAAAATCCCATGGATGGAGGAGCCTGGTGGGCTGCAGTCCATGGGGTCGCTAAGAATTGGACACGACTGAGCGACTTCACTTTCACTTTTCACTTTCATGCATTGGAGAAGGCAATGGCAACCTACTCCAGTGTTCTTGCCTGGAGAATCCCAGGGACGGGGAAGCCTGGTGGGCTGCTGTCTATGGGGTCACAGAGTCGGACACGACTAAGTGACTTAGCAGCAGCAGCAGCAGCAGGGAAAACCACTAGGCCATTCAGGTACGACCTAAATCAAATTCTTTATGACTATACAGTGGAGGTGGTAAACACATTCAAGGGATTAGATCTGATAGAGTGCCTGAAGAACTATGGATAGAGGTTTGTAACATTGTACAGGAGGCAGTGATGAAAATCATCCAAAAGAAAACAAAATGCAAGAGGGCAAAGCGGTTGTCTGAGGAGGCCTTAAAAATAGCTGAGAAAAGAAGAGAAGTGAAAAGCAAAGGAGAAAAGGGAAACTCATATTCACTGAATGCAGAGTTCCAGAGAATAGCAAGGAGAGATAAAGGCTTCTTATGTGAAAAATGTAAAGAAACAGAGGAAAATAATAGAAGACTCTTTGAGAAAATTGGAGATAGCAAGGGAACATTGCATGCAAAGATGGGCACAGTAAAGGAAAGAAATGTCAAGGACCTAACAGAAGCAGAAGATTTTAAGAAAAGGTGGCAAGAATACACAGAAGAACTGTACAAAAAGATCTTAAGGATCCAGATAACCACAATGGTGTGGTCACTCACCTAGAGCTAGACATCCTGGAATGTGAAGACAAGTGGGCTTTTGGAAGCATTACAAACAAAGCTAGTGGAGGTGATGGACTTTAGCTCAGCTATTTAGAATCCTAAAAGATGATGTTGTTAAAGTGCTACACTTAATATGCCAGCAAACTTGGTAAACTCAGAAGTGGCTACACAACTGGAAAAGGTAAGTTTCCACCCCAATCCCAAAGAAGGGCAATTGCAAAGAAGGTTAGAATTACTGCACAGTTGCACTCATTTCACATGCTAGCAAGGTAATGTTCAAAATCCTTCAAGCTAGGCTTCAACAGTACATGAGTTGAGAACTTCCAGATGTACAAGGTGGATTTAGAAAAGGCAGAGGAACCAGGAATCAAATTACCAACATCTGCTGGATCATAAAAAAACAAGGGGATTCAGAAAAAAGAACATCTACTTCTGCTTCACTGACTAAAACTTTGACTGTGTGGATCAAAACAAACTGTGGAAAATTCTTAAAGAGAGGGGAATACCAGACCACCTTACCCATCTCCTGAGAAACCTGTATGCATGACAAGAAGCAACAGTTAGAACCAGACATGGAACAATAAACTGGTTCAAAATTGGGAAAGTAGTACGTCAAGGCTGTATATTGTCACCCTGCTTATTTAACTTATATACAGAGTACATTGTATGAAAAGCCATACTAGATGACTTACAAGCTGGAATCAAGATTGCTGGGAGAAATATCAACAACCTCAGATATGCAAATGATATCACTTTAATGGCAGAAAGCAACTCAAGAGCATCTTGATGAAGGTGAAAGAGGAAAGCAAAAAACCTGGTTAAAATTCAACATTCAAAAAGCAAAGATCATGGCATCTGATCCCATCACTTCACGGCAAATAGATGAAGAAATAATGGAAACAGTGACAGATTTTATTTTCTTGGGCTCCAAAATCACTGTGGATGGTGACTGCAGCCACGAAATTGAAACATACTTGCTCTTTTGAAGAAAAGCTATGACAAACCTAGACAGTGTATTAAAAACCAGAGATAGCACTTTGTTAGCAAAAGTCCACATAGTCAAAACTATGATTTTTCCAGTAGTCATGTACAGAAAGAAAGATAAGTGCCTAAGAATTGATGCTTTTGAACTGTGGTGTTGGAGAAGACTCTTGAGAGTCCCTCGGACAGCAGGGAGATCAAACCAGTCAATCCTAAAGGAAATCAACCCTGAATACTCACTGGAAAGTTGCTGAAGCTGAAGCTCCAATACTTTGGCTACTTCATGTGAATAACTGACTCACTGGAAGACCATATGCAGGGAAAGATTGAAGGGAGGAGGAGAAGGGGACGACAGAGGATGAGATGGCTGAATGGCATCACTGACCCAATGGACATGAGTTTGAGCAGACTCAGGGTGATAGTGAAGGACGGGGAAGCCTGGTAAGCTGCAGTTCATGAGGCAGCAAAAAGTCAGACACAACTTAGCGATGAACAACTGCTTATTGAGTACTTTTTTTATACCATATATTTTCCTAAAAATATTCAATGGTAAGGAAATTTAGTTTTTCTCCTTTGGGCTCAGAAATTTCCAAGAATGCTTTAGTCAGTTCTGATCATGAAACAGATTCTTCAAAGGAATGCTCTACTCCTGATTTATGCATCTTTAAAAAGAGAACTGTGTTGTAGAGATCACATCTTAACCCAGCTAGCCTTAACATAGAAAACAGCTGCTATGGAAGGTCAAACACTGAAGATTAGGGCCAGAAGTGACCTTAATAATCAACCGATCTAAACTTCTTATTTCATAAGCCTAGATCAGAGGTTTTGGGCTGATTTAAGGACTCTTAGGTTCTCAGTTAAAGAGCCAGTACTGAAACCCAAGTCTTCTGCTTCATAACAAAATATAATTAATTAAAAATTTACATCAGAGATACATAATTCTTCTTTCTAACGAAAGTTATAAACTTATAGATAGCTAACGTTCTTTGATCTCTTATTACAGGCCAGATTCTGCACTAAGTATTATATATCCGTTGTCTCATTCAATCCTTACAAGAATCCTGTGAAGTTCCATCATCATTCCCATTTTACAGATAATGACACTGGCAGTTTGTGTGTTATGATAATCATGAGTAGCCACAGGGATGAAAGGATAATTCAGAAAGCAGGCCTAGTTTTTGTGATCACATAGGGAGAAGGGAGGACTAAAAAACAATTACGCAGCTTGAAACTTATATTTTATTTTCGTTTTTGTTTGTCATGACAACTCGCCCGGCTGTCATGCCATAAGCTAAAAACGAAGCTAAAAAACTGCCTTTGGTGAGCACACAAAAAAATTATTTCTCTTCCTGGATTAACTTGGATTAGCCTATTACTTAACACTGCTAAACCAGGGCAACCAGTTTTTATGTTTCTATTCATTTTTCTGCTTAGTTTCCTATCTATGTGTCTGTCAGGCTCCTCTTCCAAGACTCTTAGGTCAGAAGAAGGTTGACAGTGAGGAAGATTTCCATTGTGGATGAACACAGTAATAACCAGGCGCCCAGGAACTAGTGAATGTCAGCCTTCATGTCTCAGGGGTTTGGGGAAGAAAAGGCTAAATGCAGTCATGCCAAAGAAATCAACAGATTGTCTGGACCACCTCCATTGCCATCCATGATTAACCTTCTCTTCATTTGGCTGCTTTTTATCTGGCTTGACTGTGTTTTTCCTTTAAATTGGCCGTCTGAGCATTTTGTGGGGAGAAGACACAGGAGAGGGAATGTGGCTTGAAATATGGTTGTGGGTGTTTTTTAACAAGTTCTCTAAAAAACTTAAAAAAGACCTTTAAAAAAAACTCTGTGAATTACCTTCTTTTGCTTTAAAAAGCAAATAGAAAGCTCAATATTCCATACTAGTTCATGAGATACACCCTTTAGGGTACAGAAGAGTGGTTTTGTTTTAGGTGCCTAATCAAAACAGAATACTTTATTTCTATAAAAGAAATTTCTCTTACTGTAGTTAAAAGTATGCAAATACATGGAAGATACACATTAAACACATAAAAACAAAGATAATAATTATTAGCATACATACATAAATATATGTGTGTATATACACCTGGCAAAGAATCTGCCTACAATGCAGGAGACTCCAGTTTGATTCCTGGGTTGGGAAGATACCCTGGAGAAGGCATTGGCTACCCACTCCAATATTCTTGGGCTTCCCTGGTGGCTCAGACAGTAAAGTATCCGCCTGCAATGTGGGAGACCTGGGTTCAATCCCTGGGTTGGGAAGAGCCTCTGGAGAAGGGAACTACTACCTACTCCAGTATTCTGGCCTGGAGAATCCCATGGATTCTCAGAGGAGCCTGACAGGCTACAGTCCGTGGGATCTCAAGGAGTCAGACACAACAGAGTGACTTTCACTTTCACTCACTATATATATGTGAAATATGTTCCTATGTAAAGCAGTTTGAGAGTAAGCTTCTACTTTTCTACCAAGAACACCAGAAAAGTGCCATTTTTGAAAGTCAGTTCCAAACATCTTCAAGATTAAAACATGGGGGAAATGTAAGAACTGTTAAACAAAAGATCCAGGTATAGTGAAGAACCCCCGAAATGAAGGAAGACCTCTCCTTTTGTTTTGAATTCCAAAATGTTTTTGTGGGATTCTAATCATGGTAGGAAATCACCTGTCATGGACCCACATTGACTTACTCAAATCAAGCGATCTTATGTCTAGCTGCACCATTTGCACGCATGTTTAATGCCATCTTGGCATTCAAATAAAAGACACTGAGGTTCCCACTGCCTGTGTCCACAATATGGAGGGCTCAAATCTGGAAAGTAGAAAATATGCTATTGCAAAGTCAACATATGGTTCCCCTATAATATAGATCTGCCGAAACATTGCAGAGAGCATATGGAGAGAGAATTTTGTAGACACAGTGCAGAGTCAGGGACAAGAAGCTAGCTGACTTGGGGCTGACTGCCTTTCCATTTTCTGCTACAGAAGGAAGTCAAGAAAGAATTTTGTCTTAAACATATATGCACACTCACTGAAAAATAAAAACAGTGTATCTTTTCAGTTGCAGAATGATATAGTTCTATTTCCTGGAAATGTCACAGAGAAGAAGTATATGAGGTTCCTTTTAAAAGATGGCATTTTAGGCATTTTCTTCTGGTAAATTATTCAACTCAGGTAGTAAACACTTTTTGGGGATACCTTTTCAGTTCAAAAACCATCTGCTTTTCTCCAATAATTGAACTCTCAGTCATAGTTCGGTTCACCCCATGGCCAAATTTAAACTATGTGACCCAGAATCTCCCAGCCAGAGCTGAACACCCTAGCTGATCCAATCAAATTCTCTCTCCCAGAAACAGAACTGAGATTGAACAAGAGTCAGTCATTCATTTGTGAATTTCACTGGCACCAAACATAGAGACTCGGAATGTGTTGGTGGTCAGGATTTTCTGGAAGAATAAAGGAAAGAGAGACACACAGGGAGAGAAACAGGTTTCTGGTTTTCCTGGTTCCTGCATAAGACCCAACCAAACTCAGGTGGCCTTTATACTCATTATATACTGTCTTGCTTTCAGAATCCCTTTCCCTTTTTGCAAAAAGGTGTCTTTTAACTGAGAGACTTTTTTTGGAGGAGAGGCCCGCCCATACCTTGCAGGTTCTCAGTTCCCCAACCAGGAACTGAATCTGTGCCCTGTGCAATGCAAGTGCAGAGTCTTAACCACTGGACTGCCAGACATTCCCTCACTGCAAGAACCTTAATTAATATTCCTAGTATAAAGAGATCCTAGGAGGGCATGAATTATAAACACCAAGATGGAGAGGAGAAGAGGGATAAGTTGGAAGACTTTATGGATTGTCTTTCACTCCCTCCTCCCCACTCCCAGTTATTATATGTATTATATTCTGTTAATTTCTTCAACTAAATCGTTTCCTTCAGTCTTGCATTAGGAGAAAATATCTTCTTAAATTTCTTTTTATACCTCTCTCCAGTCCCACCCTGCACAGTTCTGAAATTCACAGAAAGTCAATCTATGTCTAATGATTTAAAAAATACTTTTCTGAATAACCCCAGAATTCTAAGTGAGATGATTTCCATTTGTCCCTCCAGGTCTACTTCCTCCACTGCCTTTTTATCCCCCAGATGGGGAGTTAGGGAACTGCAAAAACCACTTAATAGAAAGTAGATTGCCACACAGAATGCCCGCCCTCACAAGGAATATGTCACTGGAATTTATTGCTGAATAGTTGGCCATTCTGCAGAACATCCCTTGCAATCATATGATTTAGCTACCCTTGAAAGAAGACAGCTGATAAATCATTTTTTATAAAAACAAGATAAATTGTTTTAAGATTTACAGAGTAAATTTATGAAATGTAACAATCTAATAATCTACAATTTATTTCTGTAATGAAAAGATAGTCTCCCAAAGCCAGGTTTCTTTGTAAAAGGCAATGTTTCTACCCTTTTCTTTTCTGAAAGGAGAAGTTATACCACAGTTTAAGCAGAGAAATTGTGCCACAGTTTCATCTTCTTAGTAGGAGAGAGACCTCAGATAAAATTCAGAAAATTTAGGAAAGCAGCAGAACAAATAAGATATAATACGAGCAACAATGATTTCAGCTTTCCTTCTAATATAAAAAGACAGCTGAATTGAGGCATTGGGCCACCCACTGTTGGAAGAAAAATGCTTGAATCCTCAGTACTTTTGATTCGCTGGTTTGTGGAGGTGAGAACATAGCTTTCACAGCATGTACTAGAGATGTAAGTTAAATTTCATCTGCTCATCTTTTCCCACCCTTCGCCTACAGAGTACTTCTAATTGAAGTCTCTGCTGAGGAAATGTCAGCCTAATGTCTACACTGAAACTGTATTTAGAAGCTTTTGTGGGGCTGCTGCGCCTTATTCATCCCTTTGAGAATGAGATACATTTTACACTTTTTGTTGGGCTTTTTTCTTGTTTGTTTTATATCTCTGATAGCAGTGGATTAGAACAGTGTTCCTTTATAAGATATATAATTTCAGAAACAATGAAAATACTATGATGTGGTTCTTGGGTACTTTCAAACTAAAATTCCTCAGCTATTTATTCACCCTTTCTTCACTCCAATGAATGGTTAAACCTACTTTATCTTTAAAATATGCTTTTAAACAAATGATTATATTTCTTTGTCCTACAAGTATATCTTTTGCCTCAGAAAAATATTCTGCCACAAAATCTATTGGCTACCAAAGGAAATACATACAATCAGCTCTTCTAGACAAGATCAATGGATGAAATTCAAGACTACATACACCTTTGGTTTTTGCCTTCAGCCTTAACTCTTCCTAACTACCAGGCACTCCTGAGCATTTTCTAAGAACATAATTTAGATAGTTGACATCATTTTTGTCTGCCCCCTTCAATTATTGCTTCTAGGCAACTTCTTTATCTTGGCAGCAACTTATTCTATACACAGAGCCAGCACCTGGTATTTCTTTCAAGATGAAAACCCAGACTCTTTACACAGGAAAGAGGATGGTAGAGGTAAGGCACCTTTATACAGGAAGAGGATTCAGCTTTAAATATAAGTCATAGAAATGCAAATCAAAAGTACTAGAGATCACATCACACAGTCAACAGGACTAATACCAAAAAATCTATAAACAGTAAATTCTGGGGAGGGTGTAGAGAGAAGGGAACTCTTCTACACTGTTGGTAGGGATGTAAATTGATATCGCCACTATGGAAAACAGTACAGAGGTTCCTTAAAAAACTAAAAACAGAGCTACCATATGACCCTGTGGGGCTTCCCTCATAGCTCAGTTGGTAAAGAATCCACCTACAATGCAGGAGACCCTGGTTCGATCACTGGGTCAGGAAGAGCTACTGGAGAAAGGATAGGCTACCCATTCCAGTGTTCTTTGGCTTCCCTGGTGGCTCAGCTGGTAAAGAATCTGCCTGCAATGTGGGAGACCAGGGTTCTATCCCTGGGTTAGGAGGATCTCCTGGAGAAGGGAAAGGCTACCTACTCCAGTATTCTGGCCTGGAGAATCCCATGGACTATCCATAGGATTAAAAGTCTTGGGACTGATGCATGGGGATAATCCAGAGAAAGGGTGTGGGGCGGGAGGGGGGAGGTGGGGGTCGGAATTGGGAGTTCATGTACACTCATGGCTGATCCATGTCGATGTGTAGCAAAACGAATACATTATTGTAAAGCAAAACAAACTAAAAAAATAAAAATTAATTAAAAATAAATAAATAAATAAAAAAGAATAATAAATAAAAGTCGGACATGACTGAGTGATTTTAACTTTCACTTTCATATGACCCTGCAATCCCACACCTGGGCATCAGTTCAGTTCAGTTCAGTCGCTCAGTCGTGTCCAACTCTTTGTGTGTATCTGGAGAAAAGCATGGTCTGAAAGTATACTTGCACCCCTGGTGTTCACTGCAACACTGTTTACAAAAGCCAAGACATGGAAGCAACCTAAATGTCCACAGATAGATATAGATAAAGAAGATGCTGTACATATGTATACAATGAATATCACTCAGTCATTAAAAAGAATGGCGTTCTGCCATTATTATATTGAGTGAGGTAAGTCAGAGAAAGAGAAATAGCATATGATATCATTACATGGAGAATCTAAAAAGAAACGATAGAAATGAATTTATTTACAGAACAGAAAGAGACTCACAGACTTAGAAAATGAGCTTAAGGTTATCGGAGAGGCGGGGAGGGATGGGGGAAAGGGATAGTTAGGCAGTTTGGGAAGGACACATACACACTGCTGTATTTAAAATAGATAACCCACCAGGTCCTACTGTATGGCCCAGGGAACTCTGCTCAATGTCATGCGGCAGCCTGGATGGGAAGGGAGTTTGGGGGGAGAATGGATGCAGGTATATGCATGGCTGTGTCGCTCTGCTATACACCTGAAACTACCACAACATTGTTAATCAGCAATATTATGATATAAAATAAAATGTTAGAAAACAAATAAATAAAAGTCATTAAGGTCAGATAGAGACTAGTAGCTGACATTCCCTGGGGAGCAAGGCTCTAAACCAAATCATTAATGGTTGGACATGGCCTAATCCATTTCCTTCACATAAATGATACATTGAACCATAAAGCAACCTGTGGCACTAGGATTGCAATAAATATCTCCTAAGAAATAATGTCCTAAAATGAGAAATGCATTAATAGTATAAGGATACACTCAGTGAGGAGCTCCGGGTGTTTCTCTTCTCTCCATCACTACTGCTTCTCTCTGTCTGGGTTTGAATATTTGCAGCAGCTTTCTTGCTGGTCATCTAGTTCAAGGATCCTTTCTGGTCCTCTGTCTTACTGTTGCCAGCATGACTGTTACAAAGCATATCCATCTGATCATATCCATCTCCCTTGATTAGAAACATGGATCATCCCTTTCTCAAACGCTTTCATAAAACTAGCATGAGGCCCTACAGGTCATAGGAGTTCAAAATCCTGTTTCAGTCTTTCCCCAAAGCACAAAATCCTTGACTAATTTTCCTATATGGGTAATAGCAAGATATCCAAAGGTCCAGCATTCCTTCTTCCTAAGCTATTCCTTTCCATCCCTTTGACAGGGGTCCTTATAGGTACCTTGAGTGATCAGTCCAATATCATTACATGAATGCAGTGACTGGATGACAGACAATCGGTGATTTTCAGGGAAAATAACTTTCCCTAAACCCTTCTGAGTTCTAAGCTAGGACCCCTATAATAAAAGGCAGATTAACTAGAGAAAAACAAACAGAAGGGTATTAACATATATACCTCATGTATGCATACATGGTGTGGCATCAGCTTCTAGTCTTCTTTCCTGTGGCAAGAGCCAGTTTTTCCTGGTTGATGAAACTCTCTGGGAAAGGTTTTCTGATAATTGAGTTCCTTTTGCAGGATCTGTCTTTAGGCAGATAGGAGGAGTTCAGTGCCTCCTTGCATTAGCTGTTTTTTAAGTCCTTGTGTCAAAATAACCAATATGCCCAAGGAGCATGCTCTGGGGTGACATATTCAGCTACCCTTCACTAGCTTGACAATTTGTGTCCTAAGCAAAGCAATGGACTGAATCCCATTTTCCATAGCAGTTATCTGTCAGGAAACAGTGTGATCATGTGAAAGTTGCTCAGTCGTGTCTGACTTTTTGCGACCCCATGGACTATACAGTCCGTGGAATCCTCCAGGCCAGAATACTGGAGAGGGTAGCCTTTCCCTTCTCCAGGGGATCTTCCCAACCCAGGGGTCAAACACAGGTCTCTGGCATTGCAGGCATATTCTTTAACCAGCTGAGCCACCAAAGAAGCCCAAGAATACTGGAGTGGGTAGGCTATCCATTCTTCAGCAGATCTTCCCAGCCCAGGGATTGGATGAGGTTCTCCTGCATTGCAGGCGTTTTTTTTTTTTTTTTTTTACCAAGTGAGCTATGAGAGAAGCCTTATCTACATACTACATCTACATATGAGTTCAGTTCAGTTGCTCAGTTGTGTCTGACTCTTTTGCAAACCCATGGACTGCAGCACACCAGGCCTCCTTGTCCACCACCAACTCCCGGAGTTTACTCAAACTCATGTCCATTGAGTCAGTGATGCCATCCAATCATCTCATCCTCTGTCGTCCCTTTCTCCTCCCACCTTCAATCTTTCCCAGCATCAGGTCTTTTCCAATGAGTCAGTTCTTCACATCAGGTGGCCAAAGTATTGGAGTTTAAGCTTCAGCATCAGTCCTTCCAATGAATATTCGGGGCTGACTTCCTTTAGGATCTCCTTGCTCTCCAAGAGACCCTCAAGAGTCTTTTCCAACACCACAGTTCAAAAGCATCAATTCTTCTGCACTCAGCTTTCTTTATAGTCCACTCTCACATCCATACATGACTACTGGAAAAACCATAGCTTTGACTAGATAGACCTTTGTTGGCAAAGTATTGTCTACTTTTTAATATGCCGTCTAGGTTGGTCGTAACTTTTCTTCCAAGGAGTAAGCATCTTTTAATTTCATGGCTGCAGTCACATTCTGCAGTGATTTTGGAGCCCCCCAAAATAAAGTCTGCTACTGTTTCCACTGTTTCCCTATCTATTTACCATGAAGTGATGGGACCAGATGCCATGATCTTCATTTTCTGAATGTTGAGCTTTAAGCCAACATTTTCACTCTCCTCTTTCACTTTCATCAAGAAGCTCTTTAGTTCTTCGTTTTCTGCCATAAGGGTGATATCATCTGCATATCTGAGATTATTGATATTTCTCCCAGCAGTCTTGATTCTAGCTTGTGTTTCATTCAGCCTAGCATTTCTCATGAATGAGGGAAGTGATCATATATAGTAACAAATATTATGGGGAAGGATACTTACTCCTCAGTGATACGGTTAATGGAAAGGTGCCAGCAGAGCTAGCTAAAGACATTAGAATTGAACTCTTTTGATCTCCTTGGCCTAATGGGACACCATGAGGAGGATAATCAGTTACTGCTGACAACTGCTGGTGCACCTAAGCAGCTCAGAAATTGTGAATCTTTCTTGCAGAATACAGAAATTACATTTTTTTTCTGCAGAAGATTTGGGCTAAATGATGGGTGTGTGTGAGTTGCTCAGTTGTGTCAACTCTTTGCTACCCTATGGACTGTATTCTGCCAGGCTCCTCTCCAGAAGCAAGAATACTGGAGTGGGTTGCTATGCCCTATCCAGAGATTCTCCTGACCAGGACTCAAACCCGCATCTTCTATGTCTTTTGCATCACAGGTGGATCCTTTAACCGCTGAGCCATCAGGGATGTCCTAAAAAAGATGGGGCACTCCCCCAATAGGTAGGCCTGACCTTATTGTTTGGGTCCAAAAGTCAGTAGTGAAAGTAGGTTCTTTATCTCTTGTAGCTGCCACCAGTTCTGGATCAAGTCCTTTCATAACAGTAATGGGGGGGACAATTACTTCTTAACAACAAGATCAATCATAGGCCCTCAAGAAAGTACTACAGATCTATAAATGTATTTATTTATCATGCACATTAGCTCTTAGGATGCAAATCAATCCTGTGCATGCTGGGAAGACTCAGTCCAACGTCTACCACATCAGACTATAAACACCAGGCCCAGTGATATGCCTCTCTCAGAGTGAGACTACCCTTTTCTCCCAGAAAGATGCGATCTGTTTTCTCATTCATTTCCCTTTCTAAGTGTGGTAAACTTCAGTGATTCCACAGTTACAGCCAGTCTCCACCTATTCTTTAACATGAAAGGGCAGTATTCATGGCTAAAGAAATAACAAAAACAAACAAAAGCAATAAAAACATAACAATAACAGAAGCAGGACCCTTAACTTGTAAGAGCTTGCCTCAACATACATCTTAACGTTTAACTCTTATCAATGCTACAGCTGAATTCTACTTTTCAATAATAGCATTATCTGTAATTTCACAAAGCCTCCTATTATTGTGAGAATTGCTCTAGTTGCTACCAAGAATGTCCTCTCTCCTTCTAAGCTCATCTTGTGACATCTCACTTATTTTGGGGGAGCCTATTAAATAATGCTTTCACCCTTGACTCAAATCCCAGGCTTCCCTGAGGTCTTGGCAGATGTGAACACTCTTTTTCACTGCTTCTGTACTGCCTTTATGAATACACTTTTGTTCTGTTACACCTAACTAGTTACATGTCTGTAAATTCTACAGTGACATGAACTTCACAGGGCAAGGGACGTGTCTAATTCATTCTCTAGGTCTGTTATCAAGGCAGTGCTTAGAAAATAATGGATCTTTAATAAATAGAATGTTTATTCAATAAAATAACTCTCTCATTGATTCAAAATGGTTGAAATAGGATGGGGAAACATACAGAAAAACTGATATTCTAATTAACTTAGTAACCTAAGTTACTAATGTTATAACGTAACACTGATTACAATGTTTGTCTAGTTGCATATAATTATCTACCTATAAGAGTTAAAAAATTTGTAATGTTACTTTATATTTAGTTAATATTAAGCACATACTTCAGGACACTATGGATGCTGAGTGAGCACCATATCTTCCAGGCCATATCTGAGGATGAGGATAAAATCAAACTCTTAACACTGTTGGCTGAGGCCTTTATGACAGTTATTTATATCAATGTGGTGAGGATTAGGTCTCCTAACAGCTCTGTCTCCATCATCTCCTCCTGTTTCTAGCCCCTCAGCTGCTGATTTCCTGTATTCTTTGTGTTGCTGGTAGGACCATGTCTTCCCCACTCATCACTTTTCCTTAGGAAGGAAAGGATAGCACATACGGCTCCACTCCTCATGCCCCCAACACAATTTCTCTCTTCAGGGAAGAGAAGTGTATTGCTTGGTGAGTGAGTTTGGCAGAAGGAAGTGGGATTGCGTGGCTCAGCCCCTGCCAAGGCATCTCTGAGGCTGCTTTCTGGTCTGTTCTCTGAAACGCAGCAAGTGGTCTGCTCTGCAGGTGTGTTCTAGAGTGGTCCAGCAGAGTCAGGGACCACTTGCCCAATCTATGGATTAAAACCTTAGCAAGGCTCTTTGTGGCTACACTGAGAAATCTTGTCCTCCATTCCATGTTTGATTCATAATAAAAGACTTTGTTTGCTTTTTAGATCTTTGTCTGCTTCTTGTGTCTGTCTTTCATTTGGCTTGAATTCTGGAAAGGGAAAATGATTGTAATTCATTGACCCTTCTCTCTAAAAACCTGAGCAAGCAGTCCACAGAGCTTACAGTGAATTTGCTTTCTTTTGTTTCGTTGCCTATGTTTTCCAGCCCACTCTAAATCCATGTCACAAGAGAATGATGGACTCTGCGCTCTGCCTCTGGATGGAACCTGGAGCACTCTGCCTTAAGATAAACTTTGTCATCTGGATTCTCTTTCCCCCTTGCAAACGATCAAGTATCTTGATCGTTTGCAAGGAGAATAGTGAACGCTTTATTTGTAACTTCTCTACACACATACTAGTCTGCCTTAATCCTCTGGTTAGATGCTCAGTATTAAGCTTGTCCTTGTACAAGGAAAAAAAAAACAAACCAGAATCTGTCAAAATTCTTTAACATATTCTGAACAGTCAAGCATAATTGATTGAAGAAAGTAACTGATTCATATTATTTTGTGCAAGAGGGTTAGACATTATTATTAATGAATGATTATTAATCAACAATTTACAGAGTACAAACATGCTGGAAAAGTACAAAGCACCTTAGAAATAGAAAGGAAGGTGATTATTCATTGTCCCCTTCACATTTTGGACCCTCTTGGACAAATAAAGCAGTCATCAGTGAGTCTGATATGCATGTTCCAGTCATGAAAAAATGCTTAAGGTTAGAGTCATCCTTTTGTATAAATTTTTATAGACTGTATGTTTCATGCATGCTCAGTCACTCAGTCATGTCCAACTATTTGCAACCCCATGGACTGTAGCCTCCAGGCTTCATCCAGGGAATTCTCCAGGCAAGAATACTAGAGTCAGTAGCCATTCCCTTCTCAAGGGGATTGCCTGACTCAGGGATCAAACCCAGGTTTCCTAAATTACAGGCAGATTCTTTAGCATCTAAACCAGCAGGGAGCCCACCCATGCCCCAAATAGTCCTTAAAGCATAGACCTCCTTTTTTTTCACATGAGAGCCCTTCCATAAAATTCAGGGCTAGATGATAGTTTCAGCCATTAATAATATGTTCATCTCAGTCTTATGTACCTCATCATCTCCCTTTATCTACATTTGCTCTATCCACAGAGCTAGTCTCTCACATCTTTTTACATGTAGGCTTCCCAGTGGTGCAGTGGTGAAGAATCTGTCTGCAATCCAAGAGACCTGGGTTCAGTCCCTGGGTTGGGAAGAACCCGTGGAGAATGGAATGGCAACCCACTCCAGTATTCTTGCCCGGAGAATACCCATGGACAGAGGAGTCTGGCAGGCTAAAATCCATGGGGTCACAAAGAGTCAGATATGACTGAGCACATTCTTTTTGTCTTGATTTCAGTATTGACCATCTGGTGATGTCCATGTGTAGAGTTGTCTCTTATGTTGTTGGAAGAGGGTGTTTGCCTTGACCAGTGCGTTCTCTTGGCAAAATTCTGTTAGCCTTTGCTCTACTTCATTTTGTACTCCAAGGCCAAACTTCCCGGTTACTCCAGGTGTCTCTTGACTTCCAATTTTTGCATTCCAATCCTCTATGATGAAAAGGACATCTTTTTTTTTTTTTTTTTGGATGTTAGTTCTAGAAGGTCTTATAAGTCTTCATAGAACTGTTTGACTTCAGGTTTGTTGGCATTAGTGGTTGGAGCATAGACTTGGATTACTATGATGTTGAATGGCTTGCCTTGGAAAAGAATGGAGATCATCCTGTCTTTTTTGAGACTGTACCCAAGTACTACATTTCTGATTCTTTTGTTGACTGTGAGAGCTAGTCCATTTCTTCTAAGGAATTCTTACCCACAACTGGAGAAGGAAATGGCAACCCACTCTAATACTCTTGTCTGGAGGATTCCATGGATGGAGGAGCCTGGTAGGCTACAATCCATGGGGTCACAAAGAGCCAGACACGACTAAGCAACTTCACTTTGCCCACAATAGTAGATATAATGATCATCTGAATTAAATTCACACATTCTCATCCATTTTAGTACACTGACTCCTAAAATGTTGATATTCACTCTCGCCATCTCCTGCTTGACAACAACCAATTTACCTTGATTCATGGACTTAACATTCCATGTTCCTATGCAAAGTTGTTCTTTACAGCATCAGACTTTACTTTCACCACTGGCACATCCACAGCTGAGCATCATTTCTGTTTGGCCTAGCCTCTTCATTCTATCTGGAGTTATTTCTCTGCTCTTCTCCAGTAACATACTGGACACCTACCGACCTGAGAGGGGCTCGTCTTCCAGTGTCTTATCTTTTTGCCTTTTCATACTGTTCATGAGGTTCTTGAGGCAAGAATACTGAAATGATTTGTCATTCCCTTCTCCAGTGGACCACATTTGGGTGGCCCTGTACGACATGGCTCAAAGCTTCACTGAGTTACACAAAGCTGTGATCCATTTGAACATTTTAGTTAGCTTTCCTAGACTGTGGTTTTCCTTCTGGGGTTGTGAGATTATAGTTCTTACTTCTGTCTGTCCTCTGATGGATGAGGAAAAGAGGCTTGTGCAGGCTTCCTCATGGGAGGAACTGGCTGTGGGGAAAACTGAGTCTTGCTCTGGTGGACAAGATGAAATACAACATGTCTTCTTAAGACTTCCCTGTGGCTCAAATGGTAAAGAATCTGCCTGCAATGTAGGAGACCAGGGTTTGATCCCTAGATTGGGAAGTTCCTCTGGAGAAGGGAATGGCAATCCACTCCAGTATCGTTGCCTGGAGAATTCCATGGACAGAAGCCCTGTGGGCTACAGTACATAGGGTCGCAAAGAGTTGGACACACTGAGTGACTAACACACACACACACTGGTGGGCAGGGCCATGCTCAGTAAATCTTGAATCCAATTGTCTGGTGATGGGTGGGGCTGTACTTCCTCCCTGTTAGTTGTTTGGCCTGAGGCAACTCCATCCTGGAGTATACAGGCTCTACAGTAGGGTTACTCAGTTCAGTTCAGTTTAGTTGCTCAGTCATGTCCAACTCTTTGTGACCTCATGAATCGCAGCACACAAGGCCTCCTTGTCCATCACCAACTCCCAGACTTCACTCAGACTCACGTCCATTGAGTCAGTGATGCCATCCAGCCATCTCATTCTCTGTTGTCCCCTTCTTCTCCTGCCCCCAATCCCTCCCAGCATCAGGGTCTTTCCAATGAGTCAACTCTTCGCATGAGGTGGCAAAGTACTGGAGCTTCAGCTTTAGCATCAGTCCTTCCAAAGAAATCCCAGGGCTGATCTCCTTCAGAATGGACTGGTTGGATCTCCTTGCAGTCCAAGGGACTCTCAAGAGTCTTCTCCAATACCACACTTCAAAAGCATCAATTCTTCTGCACTCAGCCTTCTTCACAGTCCAACTCTCACATCCATACATGACCACAGGAAAAACCATAGCCTTGACTAGATGGACCTTAGTCAGCAAAGTAATGTCTCTGCTTTTGAATATACTATCTAGGTTGGTCATAACTTTCCTTCCAAGGAGTAAGCATCTTTTAATTTCATGGCTGCAGTCACCATCTGCAGTGATTTTGGAGCCCAAAAAAAAAGTCTGACACTGTTTCCACTGTTTCCCATCTATTTGCCATGAAGTGAAGGGACCAGATGCCATGATCTTCATTTTCTGAATGTTGAGCTTCAAGCCAATTTTTTCACTCTCCTATTTCACTTTTATCAAGAGGCTTTTTAGTTCCTCTTCACTTTCTGCCATAAAGGTGGTGTCATCTGCATATCTGAGGTTATTGATACACCTCCAAAAAGAACTTATTCTGGTATACACCTCCCAGGACTGCTACTTCTTGCCTTATCTGCTTATGGAGACACCATGATCAGGAAAGTGGTTTTACCAGAGTGTATTTACTGCCATTTTCCAAACACTGAACACTCCACTGAACATTTGGTGGTAGATAGAAACTGTTTGTGTACTTCCTGGGGGAAATATACAGCCCTTTCATTCTTGGCTTCTCTTAGGACTTACAAATGTGTTTCCCTTCAGCTGCCTTGGTGATTTCTTTGCTCATCTTCTTTGCTCAACAGGCGGTCCTTACACTTCACCTGTTTCCTCTTCCTCCATTATTTACTGAGACTTTACTTGTGATGATATAAACGCAAGACAGGCTTCGGAGGTCATGGATAACTACAGGATGAGGGTGATGAGAACCTTTCCAGTATGAAATTCCACTTCAGTGAGGATATTTACAGGAGGTAGTGAGGCAGTGAAGGGACTTTGATCATGCTCTACTACTTCCTAAGCCTTTGATGATTGATTATCATTTGCTTGATGATGTGGAGGTGTCTCATTGGAGGAAAATATAAGCACTGAGGAAGACCATTCCAGGTATCCTAGGAATTGATTTCAAGGTTCTCCGCTTCAGTAAAACATATATCAACATTTTTTTTATGTTTGTGAAAATAGCCCTCCACCTCCCAGCTAGTATTCTCCCATGAGAGCAAATTCTAACATAGCATGTCACTCTTTATTCACTATGACTGCCCAGTGCCCTTCAGCCCCTGCCATAGAAAACTTGGCAGTTATAAATTGGCAGCATCTTTCTCTCGTACATTCTGCTGGGAAGCCTTCCTCAGTTTGGCATTGCTTTCTCTCCCCTTTGCTTTGGCTGTGAATGTGAAGAAGCATTCATTATGCAGATTTTCAAACTGTAATCTGCCCCTGTATTCATCATCCATGCTGCCTCTATTGCCTCACCATAATGTCACGAGCCCTATTTAGCATATTTACCTGTTTTTAAGGTTTTAAATTTTGGTGGGTTTTAGTAGCAATGATTGACAAAGTGTGATGGTTAGGAGTTCTCTACCCAGATCTCGTTTCTTTTCCAGGTCAAGGATTCAGAATATTTTCTTGAGGAATGATGGAGAAATATTTGAGTAAGTTTGCCTGTGAATGTCCTTGACTGGCCTCTTGCTGCCATAATCAATTTGAACTATCTTTATATATAATTCATTTGCCTTTCCATCTTACAGTGCATTCAACACTGCTTCAATTTCTACTTGTGTGAAGGTCATTTCTTTGGTCTACACTACATCCCTTTCTTAATAGTATTATTTGCAGGCATACATCAATTTGCCTGAAACTGACTCATGTGCTGGCAGCTAGGCTAAATGCTTGCTTTGTTTTTGGCTGTGTGTGAAAGCCCAGGCCCAGATTGTCTTTCTGTTTTGAGGTGCGCAAAACATAGAGCACACTGGGGAGAAAGTAAGTATTCACATAGAGCACTGCAATGGGATTAGTGTATCAGGGTGCCAGTTGGAGCCTCTGTCCAGCACTATGATCTTAATTAACCACTGCACCTTCTTCTAAGTCCAGCATTCTGTCTAAAATAAGGATATTGAACTATGTGGTTTCAAATGCTTATTCTCATTCTAGTTTTCTTAAAGAATTGTTATTGCTAGCATGGCAAATAAAAATTATAAATCAAAACTACCTCTGTAGAATAGTAAACTTTTTTCATATGTTTTCCTATCATACACATTACATTATCATGTGGTTTAAGCTGCCTCATAAGCATATAAAGGAGTGCTGCTTCTAACACTCCAACAAACCAAGCTATTTCAAATCCTAAAAGATGATTCTGTGAAAGTGCTGCACTCAATGTCAGCAAATTTGGAAAACTCAGCAGTGGCCACAGGACTGGAAAAGGTCAGTTTTCATTCCAACCCCAAAGAAAGGCAATGCCAAAGAATGCTCAAACTACCGCACAATTGCACTCATCTCACATGCTAGCAAAGTAAGGCTCAAAATTCTCCAAGCCAGGCTTCGGCAATATGTGAACCGTGAATGTCTAGATGTTTAAGCTGGTTTTAGAAAACGCAGAGGAACCAGAGATCAAATTGCCAACATCCACTGTATCATTAAAAAAGCAAGAGAGCTCCAGAAAAACATCTACTTCTGCTTTCTTGACTATGCCAAAGCCTTTGACTGTGTGGATCACAGTAAACTGTGGAAAATTCTGAAAGAGATGGGAATACCAGACCACCTGACCTGCCTCTTGAGAAACCTGTATGCAGGTCAGGAAACAATGGTTAGAACTGGACATGGAACCACAGACTGGTTCCAAATAGGAAAAGGAGTACATCAAGGCTGTATCTTGTCACCCTGCTTATTTAACTTCTATGCAGAGTACATCATCAGAAACTCTGGGCTGGAAGAAACACAACCTGGAGTCAAGATTGCCGGGAGAAATATCAATAACCTCAGATATGCAGATGATACCATCCTTATGGCAGAAAGTGAGAGGAATTAAAAGGCCTCTTGATGAAAGTGGAAGAGGAGAGTGAAAAGGTTGGTTTAAAGTTCAGCATTCAGAAAACGAAGATCATGGCATCTGGTCCCATCACTTCATGGGAAATAGATGGAGAAACAGTGGAAACAGTGGCTGACTATTTTTTTGGGCTCCAAAACCACTGCAGATGGTTATCACAGAAATGAAATTAAAAGACGCTTACTCCTTGGAAAGAAAGTTATGACCAACCTCAGTTCAGTTCAGTTGCTCAGTCGTGTCTGACTCTTTGCGATCCCATGAATCGTAGCACGCCAGGCCTCCCTGCCCATCACCAACTCCCGGAATTCACTCAGACTCACGTCCATTGAGTCCGTGATGCCATCCAGCCATCTCATCCTCGGTCATCCCCTTTTCCTCCTGCACCCAATCCCTCCCAGCATCAGAGTCTTTTCCAATGAGTCAACTCTTCACGTGAGGTGCCCAAAGTACTGGAGCTTCAGCGTTAGCATCATTCCTTCCAAAGAAATCCCAGGGTTGATCTCCTTCAGAATGGACTGATTGGATCTCCTTGCACTCCAAGGGACTCTCAAGAGTCTTCTCCAACACCACAGTTCAAAAGCATCAATTATTTGGTGCTCAGCCTTCTTCACAGTCCAACTCTCACATCCATACATGACCAACCTAGACAGCATATTTGACATTACTTTGTCAACAAATGTCCATCTAGGAAAGGCTATGGTTTTCCCAGTGGTCGTGTATGGATGTGAGAGTTGGACTATAAAGAAAGCTGAGTGCCGAAGAATTGATGCTTTTGAACTGTGGTGTTGGAGAAGACTCTTGAGAGTCCCCTGGACTGCAAGGAGATCCAACCAGTCCATTCTAAAGGAGATCAGTCCTGGATGTTCATTGGAAGGATTGATGCTGAAATTGAAACTCCAGTACTTTGGCCACCTGATGCAAAGAGCTGACTCATTTGAAAAGACCCTGATGCTGCGAAAGATTGAAGGTGGGAGAAGTGGATGACAGAGGATGGATGGTTGGTTGGTATCACCAACTCAATGGACATGAGTTTGAGTGAACTCTGGGAGTTGGTGATGGACAGGGAGGCCTGGTGTGTTGTGGTTCATGGGGTCACAAAGAGTTGGGCACGACTGAGTGAAATGAACTGAACATATTTCAATCTACTATCTCAACACTATTAGAATATTTTTTCACGTGAAGCCTTTTCACATTAGACTTTTATTATCTTGTTTAGGAAAATATCAGATTATCTAACTTAAGCCAAAGGGATGGAGGGAGGAGGAAAATTCTTAATAAGTTATTCTTTCAAGCAGTTACATTATTTCAACTATTCTAGCTTTTACAAAAGTTATACAGGTCAGAGCCCCATTCTTCTTCAAGCAGCAATTTTATAAAGGCTTATATTATGTTGGTGGTTATTAAACTCTGAAAATACGAACTATGCTATGGAAATATCTGGTATGCGTGACATTATATCCTATGACATTTTCAAAATCTCAAAATTTTCCATCAGATAGAATTGGTATAAAATCTAATCAATAATTAGAAGGAGATGAAATCACAAGGCTAGAACAGGAAAAGAAGGGAAAAGTAGAAAGTCCCAACTCTGTCACCATCTCCTGAAAAAAAAAGAAAATAAAATAAAACTATCTCAAGGGATCTGGCAAATGATAAAGGAAGTTGAGAAGAATACACCAGAACCTTAGAAATTTACTCTTGCTTCTCTAAAGAAGCAGAGTATATGTGTGAAAATATAATGGAACATAGAAAGCAAAGCCATAAAAACAAAAAATTCTTTACTATCTGGATAAAGGACTAGACTTGGAAAAGTGTCCCTCAATACATACGACATGTGCAACAAACCAAGACAAATCTACAGGTTCACAATTCAAATTGGAAGAGGGCGAGAACCCAAAAGGCTTCTGGTGAGTAGAACCAGTAAATGGAAAAAAGAAGAGTTGCCATATTAGTGGGTTAACATGTATTAAATGTCACTGAAAATCGAGTTTTCTAGATATTTGATTTCATTTTAAAATAAAAATTTTGACAGATTCTCCTTCAACTCCAGTGGTTCTGACTGTATTTTTCCTATAAGGGTTTAAATTCATGGTTGGGGAAAGTGAAAGTGGCTCAGTTGTGTCCAAATCTTTGTGACCCCATGCACTATATACAGTCCATGGAATTCTCCAGGCCAGAATATTAGAGTAAGTAGCTGTTCCCTTCTCCAGGGGATCATACCAAGCCAGGGATCAAACTCAGGTCTCCCACATTGCAAGCAGATTCTTTACCAGCTGAGCCAACAGGGAAGCCCAAGGATACTGAAGTGGGTAGCCTTTCCATTCTCCAGTGGATCTTCCCAAGCCGGGAATTGAACCAGGTTTCCTGCATTGCAGGAGGATTCTTTACCAGTTGAGCTACCAGAGGATAGAAACTTTTTTGTATGTAAAGTGAATATAATAAATGTGTATGTTTCTTGAGCTTTCTGCTTTGTTGATTGTGTGTCATTTGACTCACTGAAAAGCCCTAATAAATGGGATTATATTTTGCTTTCCTCAACCGAAGAAACCTACAAACACTAAGGTTAAGTGGCTTGTCTACAACTTGTCACAAAGTCAAGAAGTGGCAGACATGGGACTAACACCAAAGTCTCCAGCTTCTCAGACTTTCATCAGGTACCTATGTTCCTTCCATCAACACTGTAAAGTTTTCTCCACCTCAAACTCAGAATAACCAAAACAATTTTGCCCCTTAATTTTGCTATGGAACTTCTTTTTTAATTTATTTTAATTGGAGGCTAATTACTTTATAATATTGTATTGGTTTTGCCATACATCAACATGAATCCGCCATGGGTGTACACATGTTCTCCATCCTGAACCCCCCTCACCCCTCCCTTCCCATACCATCCCTTTGGGTCATCCCAGTGCACCAGCCCCAAGCATCCTGTATCCTGCATCGAACCTGGACTGGCGGTTCATTTCTTATATGATATTATACATGTTTCAATGGAACTTCTTAACCATGCCTCTTAAAATTACTTACAAACTGTGGTATGTGAAAACTAAAATGACCTTTTCCTTGAAGTACTGAATCAAAATTACAGCTCCTGTACTGTCGTATGAGCTCTTGGACATATCATTTAAGATCTCTAAGTTTTAGTCTATCTGTAAAATTACAAACAAAATATCATCTCTATGAGGTTAAGTGGAATTAAATAATCCATTCAAAACCATTTTGTAAACTACAGATTATCACTAATAATATACTATGTATGCTGACGTAGTTCTTTTTCAGAAAATGTCAGTGACTTCCTGCTGCTTGTGAAATAACATTCACCCTCTTATGCAAGGCACTAAAAGTCCTCTTTGATGTTCATTATCAATCTTTTTTTCTGCTAATAATAATAGCTAACATATACTGGGTTTCCCTGGTGGCTTGGGGGGTAAGAATTTGCCTGCAATGCTGACTACCTGGGTTCATTCCCCGGGTCAAGAAGATCCCCTAGAGAAGGGAGTGGCTACCCATTCCAGTATTACCTGTTCCATAATTTCATGGACAGAGAGGAGCCTGGTGAGCTATAGTCCATGTGGTCTGCAAAGAATCAGACACTGCTGACTGACCAACATTACAGGGCAGTTACCCTGTGCCAAGGATATACTGAATGTTTATATCTCATGTCAACCTCACAGCAAGCTTGTACTAAAGGCACCATTATTAACTCAGTTTTGAAGCTATTAGTTGGTATTTGGGAGGTTCAAGAAACTTGTCCAACATATACACAAAGAGCAAGGAAGGGAGTCAAATCCTGATTGATTCCAAAGTAAACTTAACAATCATGTATTGATTGTTCAGTTCAGTCACTCAATAGTGTCCAACTCTTTGTGACCCCATGAATTGCAGCATGCCAGGCCTCCCTGTCCGTCACTAACTCCCAGAATTCACTCAGACTCATGTCCATCGAGTCGGTGATGCCATCCAGCCATCTCATCCTCTGTCGTCCCCTTCTCCTCCTGCCCCCAATCTCTCCCAGCATCAGAGTCTTTTCCAATGAGTCAATTCTTCACATGAGGTGGCCAAGTACTGGAGCTTCAGCTTTAGCATCATTCCTTCCAAAGAACACCCAGGACTGATCTCCTTAGAATGGACTGGTTGGATCTCCTTGCAGTCCAAGGGTCTCTCAAGAGTCTTCTCCAACACCACAGTTCAAAGGCATCAATTCTTCATCACTCAGCCTTCTTCACAGTCCAACTCTCACATCCATACATGACTACTGGAAAAACAATAGCCTTGACTAGACGGACCTTTGTTGGCAAAGTAATGTTTTTGCTTTTCAATATGCTATCTAGGTTGGTCATAACTTTTCTTTCAAGGAGTAAGCATCTTTTAATTTCATGGCTGCAGTCACCATCTGCAGTGATTTTGGAGCTCCCCCCAAATAAAGTCTGACACTGTCTCCACTGTTTGCCCATCTATTTCCCATGAAGTGATGGGACCAGATGTCAAGATCTTCGTTTTCTGAATGTTGAGCTTTAAGCCAACTTTTTCACTCTCCTCTTTCACTTGATTGTACTGCTTCTAAATACATCATTTTTCTTGGACATCACCTGGCCATAACTCACTCTCAATTCTCTGACAACTATCAACCACACTATGAAAAAGCTTGATATAGAAGCTTACAGTGATGCTGGACAATTACAGATGAATGCATAATCTGGGTAGACAGTGGCCAAGAGTGCATTCTTTATATGACCTTGGGTCGAAACAGATCTACCACAGACTAGCACTGTGATCCTTAGAAAGTTATTCTGCCTCTGTTCTTTATCCTTAAAAATGAGATAATAATAAAACTAACCTCAGGGTGTTGCTATGAGAAGTAACTGAGTAAATGTAGGTTAAGCCCTAAGCATGATGTCTGGCACACAGATACTACTATACAAGTTTTAGAGGTTTTGTTATCATTGATACCCATCCCATGTCATCCACCATGGATCTGTATGCATGTACTTTACAAAATTATCTGTCTTTCTGCCTCATTCACTAGTTGATTGGACTAATTATTCAGATCTCGGCCAAAACGTTGTTTTGTTAATGAATCAGTCTCAATGTGCCTGCCATGTCCTTATTTTCTTGCACCCACTCAATCAAGCTCTTTTATTACATTCATAGTTCACTCTAATGTCTCCTTAAAGCATTTATCATAATTGTTGTTAAATAGTGAATTGGACTATTAGTCTTAAGATTTCTGGACCTCTCACCAGAATGTGCCCATGGGGACACAGGCTATTGTCCACTGCTGTATCTGCAACAGTAAAGTGCTTGATACAAACCTATTGGAAAATGAATAATGAATGAATGAATCTCATATTCCTTTATTTTATCTCTTTAACTTATGTACTGTCTCATGGTTTGAAAATCCATTTTGTCTTTTTCCCTATAAATTGTTGTTTGTATCATGCATATCCAAACTTCCTGGCCAACCCTAATTGACTAAAAATATTTATAGGAATTTCCCATCATTATATCTGTGCCAATGACAACTAAATTGTGATTTTCTTCCTCCTTAAATATTAGATTTCTGAAATACAAGTAGATTAACTCAGCTAAGAAAACAAGAAATAAAAATCTTTTCATGTTATGCACACTGCTTTTAAACTGCATTTTGAATGTGTTTCTCAAAATTTGCATAATCATTCATGAATCTCCTTTCGTTTGAATACCACAGTAATGACAACTTAAGAGATATTGTTTGCTGTTTATTCAAAACAGATTTCATTTATCAAAGTAGATCTTTATGTGTACACCCTGTTCCGTTCTACATATGGACTCAATTAGTAACATGATCATTTATGCTGATGCCGTTTGGGAATTATGACTTGAAATGTACCATAGTAATTTCTGTAATCTTAAGGAGCAGTGCTTTAATTTTTCAATCTGGTTACACAGAAGAAAGTAGATGGAGAAAGAAGAAGCAGTCAACAGAAGATGAGATGGTTAAATGTTAGATGAGATGGTTAGATGGTTAGACTCAAAATGCACACGAATTTGAGCAAACTCCAGGAGACAGTGGAGGACAGCGAAGCCTGGTGTGCTGAAGTCCATGGAGTCTCAAAGACTCGAACACATTTAGCAACTGAACAACAACAATTATACAGAAAGTATTTTAAAACTTGAAATCTCACGTCACATTTGATTTATCAATATTTCTGCTATTTATGGCTTAATACATCAAGACTTCAAAACAAGGAAATAAAGCTGGCTGAGTGCCACTTCTAACCAAAGGTAAACTTTAATCCTTGGATAAAACTGCCTCTCTTCCTATGAGCTGATTGTGACCTGATATATTAAGATTTTTAAAATTTATTTTGTACATGTGTTGCCCTGTCCCATGTACACCTATGGCTGATTCATGTCAATGTATGGCAAAAACCACCACAATGTTGTAAAGCAATTAGCCTCCAATTAAAATAAATTTTAAAAATTTATTTTATAGTGAATATATCTGATTCTATTAATCATTTAATTTTACCATATTAGTGAGGCCACTGACAAAAGTAAACTCTCCCTTTAGAGTAGTATGAAGTTAGAAACTAAAAAAAAAAAAAAGAGTTCCAGCTCTACTTCTCACTAGATGAATAAAGCCAAGTGTGTATATGATTTTTTGAATCCTTCTCATTCTGCAAAATGGGGCTAACAATAGTTCATGCCTTGCAGAGATTTTATGAAGATTCAGTGATATAGTGCTTTAAAGAAGTTTATCACAGATCCTGGATAGAGGATCAATAAACACTCCATAAACATTAATCACGATCATTTATTATTATTATTATATTTATGTGTGGCTATCTGCATCATTCACATGGACACATTTCTTCTCTTTACATGGATAAGTTTATTCTTCTCTAGATAGCACAGACTTTGGTGTCTGGCTGGCAATTGTTTTTGCTACCCTTTTATGCCTTACACACAGTAAATTATCAGTTAATTGAAAGTTGATGTGTTGGTTTATCTTGTCTGCATTATTCACTTGCTTTTCAGAAAAGTAAACTGAACACATTCTTCTCTGTGACACTGGAGAAACAGAGATGGCTTTTAACTCAAAATTTATCCAAAAAACTAGTATTTTAAAAGCCATGGTTAAAGTCAATTCTTAGAGAATTAGAGAGAGAAAAAAAAAAAAGCTCTGTATAATATTATACTTAAAGCATTTATGCCAAATAAGACATTCTCAAGTTAATTATCTAATTTAATGTAGTCACAGTTGAATTACTTTGGAAGTAATTAGGGGAACAAAGCATTGATAAGGTGTGTGTGTGTGTGTTTGTGTGTGTGTTTCCTGAATAATAGCATCTAAAACAGGTTATTTTCTTTGAATTTTAAAATGGAGTTGAAAAACTTTCAAGATGGAAGCAATTATACTTTAATTATTTATGTATACTTATGATATCTTAGACAATTGATCTAGAGGATTCTGCCACAGTCAAATTCATGGTACTGGCAATATCTTGAAATTGGCACATTCTTTAATTTTTTTAATAGGCATTGATGGGAGAAGGAGAGATGTATTTTATTAAATTTAAGAATCAAAATAGTGGTCTCACTGGTTTCTCTTTTCCACAATACTTTCCCAAACAGATATCCTCAAAGAAAAGTGCACCAGGAGACAATGCTACATGACACAAATCCAGTAGCCAAGAGTGGAAGGGATGAGGCTGATGAGGTAGGCTTCAGTCATGCGGTAAAGGACACTGGGTACCATGCTAAGGAGACTGAAGGCAGTGTGGGTTTGCGCAGGGTAATAACATGATCAAATCTGCATTTTTGAAATCACGCTGGTGCCTAGGATAAGAGTGGGGAGAAAGCAGAAATGGGAGGAATAATTTGGAAGTCAGAATAGAAGCTGGAAATGACGAGAACTAAAGGTATAATAGTTCTCATGGAGAAAGGATGTAAGAAGCTATAGGATCTATTTTTAGTTACCTTGGCCAAGATGAGAAAAAGGAAAGAATCCTTCTATGATCTTATAAATTTATATCATACAGGATGCTTACATATATTTGGTTGAAGCTTTATATAATTATAAAGTCTCAGCATAAAAAAAAAGCTAAATAAACAAAAATAGATATCAAAGAAACTGGCCAAATAATAAGGAAAAAGAATTCTGGGAATCTGGACAGTCTACAAAGAGAAAGCCTGGGGGTCAGGGAGAGAATACACACACACAAACACACAGACACACACAGACACAGGCATACACACACACAGAAATGATACATGTAGCAAAGGAATATAGAACATTCAAAAGTTTTCTAGCCTTAAATAATTTAAAGAACAATGAGGTAACAATCTAAAAGGTAGCAGATTCAGATTCAGGAAAGAGAAAGTGATGGTTTTTACTAATGTAATCAGTGGTGAAATGTTTTGTAATTTATTATTATTATATACAAATACAGGTGAGAAGCATAGAAGTCAATCTTCTAAATAGTGGTTGAACAGTTATTGAAAGGCAGGAACAGATAAAGAATAAAACAAATAACTTGGTGTCAGGCTTATCATGTTGATCTGCTTGGACATTTCTGTAATAGTAGTACTACTAGTTGTAACAATACTTTAATTATTTACTAATACTTCAACATACTATAAATTTGAAAAGGTGTACAGTATTGATGGATTGATCCATTGAGCTACTGGCAAACTCTTCTATTTCTGATTTGACTGGTACTTCTGAGAACATATTTTTCTTCAAGCATTGATGGAAACGAGCTGGGAAATGACTGAACTCTGTTTTCTTTAAGTATGATAAATAAAGCTTTATTTGGGGAAATAATGAAGAGAAGTCTACTCTCAGGCAACTTTTTCAGAATAGCCAAATCCTGAAAAAGCATGATATCAAAAAAATGCAAGATATGATACTATATTCTCAGGAAAAAGAAATTATGCTCTAATATTACCCAATCTATAGCCGGCTGATTGGCTTATAAAATGGGTTTTCACTTGATTAAAATAAAAATGAATACCTCATTTTAGTTTATTGTACTTTATATACCACACATAAATAGCCTCTTAAGTTTATTACATAATATCTACAAAGAACACACCTGTAAAGGACCCACCTAGGCTTACTAATGTCAGGAATAATCTCTTTAGGTTGTTTCACTTTTACAGTACTTCACAGTGACATACTCAAAGATTTCAGTGGTTTGAATACACTACGTGTTTATACCTCAAAAGTGATAAGCTGCACAATGCATATATACAACCTAGGGGTTAGAAACGTGAAACATTAGTCTGAGTTAAGAAGAAAAAAAAAAATGGTCAACTAAAAAACAAAGTAAGAAAAATGTGAAAATCTGGGAGTCATGAAAAATAACTCTTTATGTAAAAGTACTAAAATTTTTCCAGCATATACAGTGCAGTAAAATTTGCATTAAATTGGCTTGAACAACACTAAAAAATTTAGTCTAGGTTTCACTAGTGACTCAAAACATGACCTTGTACATGCCATGTAACTCAGTTTGTTCATCTACCTAAAAAGTACAAATGTTCTTAGAAGCAGAATAAACCACATAAAATCCTCAGGTATTAAAATGCATTTGGGAGGCCTCTGCAGGTCAAGAGCTTTGAAATTCTACATGTAAGACAAAATCCAAAAGAGAAAAAATCCAGTTTATTCTGTTGGTCTACCACAGAAATCTAAGCATTCCTCTCCCAGCTAAACACTCAGATTATCTTTCTTCAGGTATCTACAGTTCATTATACGAAGACATTTTCTTATTTTCCTGATAAAATTTATTTTTATCGACTACAGTCTGAATTTCTTATCCTCTGCAATCTCAATACCAAAACAATATTATTTCCAACTAGTCATAAACCAAGGAAGGCAAAAAGATGAGCGGGAGATGAGCAAAGGGCTTTGCTGTAGAATTTATTATCTTAAATGCCAGTGGTTTAGTTCCCAGATAGCTTGAGTATGATGTGATTTATCTTATTCAGTACCATAAGGACTACAGAGATTTTACTAAATTCAGGGAGATAAGGCAGAAAACAACTACAATAAACACTAAAACATAAACTCAAATATTATCAGGGATCTTTGAATGCCAGGGAAAGAAACAGTGTCAGACTTTATTTTGGGGGGGCTCCAAAATCACTGCAGATGGTGACTGCAGCCATGAAATTAAAAGATCCTTATTCCTTGGAAGGAAAGTTATGACCAACCTAGATAGCATATTGAAAAGCAGAGACATTACTTTGCTGACTAAGGTCCAGCTAGTCAAGGCTATGGTTTTTCCAGTGGTCATGTATGGATGTGGGAGTTGGACTGTGAAGAAAGCTGAGCACCAAAGAATTGATGCTT
>SJXQ01003133.1:0-75545 GCA_006408695.1 Aepyceros melampus | reverse complement strand
TGCACTCAATTTGCCAGCAAATTTGGAAAACTCAGCAGTGGCCAGAGGACTGGAAAAGGTCAGTTTTCATTCCAATTCCGAAGAAAGAAAAGCATCTACTTCTCCTTTATTGATTACACCAAAGCCTTTGACTGTGTGGATCACAGCAAACTGTGGAAAATTCTTAAAGTGTTGGGAATACCCGGCCACCTGACTTCCTTCCTGAGAAATCTGTATGCAGCTTGAGAAGCAACAACTAGAAATAAACATGGAACAACAGACTGGTTTCAAATAGGGAAAGTAGTACATTAAGGCTGTAGGTTGTCACTCTTCTTATTTAACTTACGTGCAGAGTACATCATGTGAAATACCATGCTGGATGCACAAGCTGGAATCAAGATTGCTGGAAGAAATAACAATAATCTCAGATATGCAGATGACACCACCCTTATGGCAGAAAGTGAAGAGGAAGTAAAGAGTCTCTTGATGAAAGTGAAAGAGAAGAGTGAAAAACCTAGCTTAAAACTCAACATTCAAAAAACAAAGATAATGGTATCTGGTCCCATAACTTCATGGCAAATAGGTGGATAAACAATGAAAACAGTGAGAGATTTTATTTTCTTGAGCTCTAAAATCACTGCATGGTGTCTGTAGCCATGGAATTAAAAGATGCTTGCTCCTTGGAAGAAAAGCTATGACCAACCTGGACAGCATATTAAAAAGCAGAGACATTATTTTGCCAACAAAGGTCTGTCTTGTCAAAGCTATGGTTTTTCCAGTAGTCATGTATGGATGTGAGAGTTGAACTATAAAGAAAGCTGAGCGCCAAGGAATTGATGTTTTTGAACTGTGGTTCTTGGAGAAGACTCTTGGACTGCAAGGAGATCCAACCAGTCAATTCTAAAGGAAATCAGTCTTGAATATTCATTGGAAGGAATGATGCTGAAGCTGAAATTCCAATACTTTGGCCACCTGATGCGAAGAACTGACTCATTGGAAAGTACCCTGATGCTGGGGAAGATTGAAGGCAGGAGGAGAAGGGGTGACAGAGAATGAGATGGTTGGATGGTATCACCAACTTGATGTACATGAGTTTGAGCAGGCCCGGGGAGTTGGTGATGGACAGGGAAGCCTGGCCTGCTTAGGTTAATGGGATCACAAAAAGTCAGACACGACTGAGCCACTGAGTGACTGAACTGATGCAAACTGAAATATGCCTTGAGGGCATTTGTGTGGATGTGTGTGAGATGAAACATAAAGAGATAAGTAGGCCAGTAGAAGCATACTGGTTTTCAGAGAGAATTCCTCAGGGTCTTTGTGGAATCCACTCTTACCTTCCTGTTCCTTTCCCACTGGTTGCAAATTATGAGTGATTTCTATTGAGTACAGTGTTCTTCTGCAGCCTTCCGCCTTCATCATTGGCATTATCCTGCATGTTTTCCCTGCACCCTTAATGCCTACTTCTTGTGAATCAGTTAAAAATATCTCAGTGTCCCATATAGTCTCCTGCCTATAAACTCTACACTCTAAAGGTTTTGTTTGTTTGTTTTACCCTCTCACGTTGCTTTCTACTATATGATTTCATTTGAATGTGGGATGAATATTTCTTTCTTTAATTGAAATATAATGATTTATAATGGCCTGTTAATTTCTGCTATCCAGCAAGGTGATTCAGTTATAGACGTATATAGTCTTTTGCATTATGGTTTATCATGAAATATTGAATACAGTTCCCTGTGCTATATAGTAGGACCTTGCTGTTTATCCATGCTATATATGTTAGCTTACATCTGCCAACCCTAAATTCCCACTCCATCCCTCCCCCCATTTCCCCTTGGCAATCACTTCTCTATGTCTGTAAATCTGTCTCTGTTTTATAGATAGGTTCTTTTGTGTCGTATTTTAGATTGAACATATACATGATATCATATGGTATTTGTCATTCTCTTTATGACTTACTTCACTTAATATGATAATCTCTAAGTTCATACATTCATCTGCTGATGGACATTGAGGTTGCTTCCATGGTTTATCTGTTGTGCATAGTGCTGCTCTGAACTTAGAGTGCGTGTAATTTTTTTGAATTATAGTTTGGTCTGTATATTCGCCCAGCAGTGAGATTGCTAGATCACATGACAACTCTATTTTCAGTTTTTGGAGGAAACCCCCATACTGTTTTCCATAATGGCTGTCCCAGCTTACATTTCCAGCAACAGTGTACAAAGCTTCCTTTTCTCCACACTCTGTCCAGCATTTATCATTTGTGGACATTTTAATGATAGCTATTCTGAATTTTTATCATTTTGATTTATACTTCTCTAATAATTAGTGACATTGAATATTTTTTCATGTGGCTATTCGGCTCAGAGGTTAGAGTGTCTGCCTCCAATGTGGGAGACCCGGGTTCGATACCTGGGTCGGGAAGATCCCCTGGAGAAGGAAATGGCAACCCACTCCAGTATTCTTGCTTGGAGAATCTCATGGACTGAGGAGCCTGGTCGGCTGCAGTCCATGGGGTCACAAAGAGTCGGACACGACTGAGTGACTTTACTTTACTTTACTTTATTGGCCATCTATACATCTTCTTTGGAGAAATGTTCTATTTCGGTCTTCTGCCCACTTTTCAAATGTTGTATTTTTTGTTGTATGAGTTGTATGAGCTCTTTGTATATTTTGAAAAAAACTTTAAGTTCTATGTCTGTGATCAAATTCTTTGTCCAAATTTCTCCCATCCTTTTTTTTTCCTGTTTGTCATTAATATCTCTATTCTTAAAGTAACTCAGGCTGAGTCACTGTCATACCTTTTCTCTTTCCATTGCCCCAAATTCATTTTTTTTTGTCTATATCTGTTCTTAGGTCCCTAACACAACAACAATTATATTGAGTATTGTAACAGAAAAACTCCTAAATTTCTAGAACTTTTACTGTGTATAAGATTCTGTATTGGGTAGTTTTGAGCATATTATCTCAACTTTAGTATATATTATCTCAACTAATACCACCAACAAACCTATTTAACAGTACTGTATTTACAAATATTATTATTTATGAGGAAATTAAGATTGAAAGTATTTAAGATGTGTGTCTATGGTTACATACATAGCTAGAAAATATCAGAACCAAAATTTGAATCCACTCATTTTAATTCTGAAACCATAACATTTGATACATATTTTCTATCCCTTTCGTGGCCTCCCCACATCTCTTCTCATTCTCATCAATCTTCCAGAAGCACAGAAGTCAGTAGGTCATTGTCTTAGGGAAAAAAAATGTTGATTTTCATACTCAAACACCTTAGAAGTCTAATCTCATCTTAGTGTTCTTGCTTCATTTCCAGTCCATTTAACATAAACCTGCTCTCAAGTCACCCCAGATTCTATTCCAGTCCCAGGAAGGACTCTTCTTCACATATGAATGTCATCAATCTAGCTCTTTTCTTTCCTTGCAATACTTTTGATTCTTTGTCTTCCTTGTGCAATTCTACTTCTTTAAGACATATCAAAAATTATAAATTAAGCAAACAGATAAATCAGCTAAATAAATAGATAAAATACTGAATGTTCTGTGTATCAGTCACATTAGAGCTCTGTGTGTTAACTCATGTCATGGATATCATATAACCACCGGCTAAAGCTCCCACCCAAGGCATTAATTATTCTTTTATTTTCTTCTTGTTCTTTATGCATTGCTCTATTATAACATTTTAAAATTAAAATAGGCTTTATTTCTTAGAGTATTTTAAGTTTTACAGAAAAATAGAATATAAAATGCTGATGCTAGGAAAGATTGAAGGTGGGAGAAGGGGACAACAGAGGATGAGATGGTTGGATGGCATCACCAATGCTATGGACATGAGTTTGAGTAGGCTCCGGGAGTTGGTGATAGACAGGAAAGCTAGTGCTGCAGTCCATGGGGTCGCAAAGGGTTGGAAACGACTGAACAACTGTACTGAGAACATAAAATAGAGAATTTCCTATACTTCCTACTCCTCTCCACAACATCTCCACACAGTTTCTTCTATTAATATCTTGCAGTGATGTGGTGAATTGGTTAAAATTGAAATATCCAGTATGGATGCATAGTTACTAACTAAAGTCCATTGGAAAAAGTGGGTTCACAGTTTGGCTTAAATAATTCTTTTAATTTTACCAAATGCATAATATTATGTATCCACCATTCTAATTCATACAGAATAGTTTCACTGCCCTAAAAATCCCCTGTGCTCTACCTCTTCATCCCTCTTCCCTTCCCTCCAAAACCTTGGCAGCCAATTTTAGTTCATTTTTGTGTGTTATAGCACTACTTTGTGTCCACCTCTGAATTTTTTATAACTAAGAAGATTTGGCTTCTCTTAAACAGAATGTGGCATAATTTCTCCTGGAAGAAACCATTTCACTCATTAAAATTTTTTAAATCATTTTATGTGATTTTCTTTGTGGTATTGATCACATTAATATAAACTATATCTCTCCATTTATATTCTTTGATAAACAGTAAATATATTCTCATTATAAAATATGAACTATAATTTTTATGACTATCCCTTCTATTTCCAGTAAAACTATAACTTTTATGACCATCTCCTCTAGTTCCAGTACTTTACCTAGAGGGAACCACTGTTTTCATTTCATTTGTGTCTTTTCAGAACTTTCCCCTAACCATTCCTATACATGTTATATACACTAAATATATAGTAATTATGTGGCCATGTTTATTCAGCAACTTGCTTTACTCACTCAAATTCTGAATCTTGGGATTGTTTTGTGAGGTACTTGCTGCTGATATGTTATTACATATAGTGAATAATTTATATTATTTTAGCCATTCTTCTCTTAATGTACCTTTATGTTCCCTGCATTTTTTTTAAAAATGTGAAACAGCAATGAGCATTTTTTAAATCCAATTTTCTGCACATATGTGTGGGATTATCTTTTTTAATATCTGATTCTCTAGTGCATGACTTCCTTAATATCATAGTCTTTATCTTTAATCCTCCATAGCACTGAGCTTGGTACTTTCCGCATAGTATGTGCATACTGATATATGAATGAGTGATGGGCTAACAGACTTGCAAGTAAACAAATATCTTGTGGCAGCCTTTCAATTTAGCTTTATGTGCACTTCAGGCTCATTAAGATTTTTCTAAACATATGACTATCAGTTCAGTTCAGTCTTTTAGTCGTGTCCGACTCTTTGAGACCCCATGAACCCAGCATGCCAGGCCTCCCTGTCCCTCAACAACTCCCAGAGTTTACCCAAACTCATGTCCATTGAGTAGGTGATGCCATCCAACCATCTCATCCTCCGTCCTCCTCTTCTCCTCCTGCCCTTAATCTTTCCCAGCATCAGGGTCTTTTCAAATGAGTCAGCACTTTGCATCAGGTGGCCAAGTATTGGAGTTTCAGCTTCAACATCAGTCCTTCCAGTGATCACCCAAGACTGACCTCCTTTAGGATGGACTGGATGGCTCTTCTTTCAGTCCAAGGGACTCACAAGAGTCTTCTCTGACACCACAGTTCAAAAGCATCAGTTCTTTGGCCCTCAGCTTTCTTTATAGTCCAACTCTCACATCCATACATGGCTACTGGAAAAACCATTGCCTTGACTAGACGGACCTTTGTTGACAAAGTAATGTCTCTGCTTTTTAATATGCTGTCCAGATTGGTCATAACTTTCCTTCCAAAGAGTAAGTGTCTTTTAATTTCTTGGCTACAATCACCATCTGCTGTGATTTTGGCACCCACCTGACCTGCTTCTTGAGAAACCTGTATCCAGGTCAGGAAGCAACAGTTAGAGCTGGACATGGAACAACAGACTGGTTCCAAATAGGAAAAAGGAGTACATCAAGGCTGTATATTGTCACCCTGCTTATTTAACTTATATGCAGAGTACATCATGAGAAATGCTGGACTGGAAGAAGCACAAGCTGGAATCAAGATTGCCGGGAGAAATATCAATAACCTCAGATATGCAGATGACACCACCCTTATGGCAGAAAGTGAAGAAGAACTAAAGAGCCTCTTGATGAAAGTGAAAGAGGAGAATGAAAAAGTTGGCTTAAAGTTCAACATTCAGAAAACAAAGATCATGGCATCTGGTCCCATCACTTCATGACAAATAGTTGGGGAAACAGTGGAAACATATGACTGTAACGGATATTAAAATCATTAGTCTCATTTTCTATAAATGAACTAGTTCAAAGCTGATTTTATTTTCTTTTGTGGTTATAATGCCCTTTTAGGTTTGCCTACCTTTAAATTGGAAATGGCAACCCACTCCAGTATTCTTGCCTGGAAAATCCCATGGACAGAGGATCCTGGTAGATTACAGTCCATGGGGTTGCAAAGAGTTGGACCCGACTGAGCAAAAAAAAAATTAAAAATGGTACCTGAACTGAATAGACTTTTTTCTAAAAAAGAAATGTACATGGTCAAACGGTATATGAAAATAACATGTTTCTTAAAAATAATGTGTGAAAATTTAGTCGCTCAGTCATATCTGACCCTTTGTGACCCCGTGGACTGTTGTAGCTCATCAGCCTCCTCTGTCCATGGGATTCTCCTGGCAAGAATACTGGAGTGGGTTGCCATTTCCTCCTCCAAGGAACTTGGTAACATATCCCAGTGTTAAATATTGCTTCCTAGTAACAAGTGCTTTCATTAATACACATTTTGTTACTCAAAGGTCATTGGAGACATTTCAGTATTCACTTACATAATAAATCACTGGCCACAGATGTTGGTTTCTGTAAAAATCCCCTGGTCAATAATGTGTTAAGACAATTCTCTGCAATGTTGATCTCTGTGTTAGTGGAGAACTGACAAGGGTCTTTAGTAAGCTTAGGGAATTCATCATTAAAGATGATCTTTCATCTCTTTATTTTTGGGGTGAGTTCTACGTACTTTTGTTTTTTGAGAATTATGAGTTAAACACCAAGTTGCCTGGACTCCATGACCACAAGAAATAAAAATAAAACTGAAATGAAACTACTGAAGTGTTTGATTCCAGTTAGTTTAACCAGATAGTCATGAAAAGTTCATTGCTCATTATTCTGTCCCTTCTTGTAGCTCCACTGAGAAATTTTCCCTAGCAAAATCACTGGCCTTTTGCATAAAATCAAATGAATGTAAGTCAATATGCTGAAATATAAAGTAAGTCCAGCTTGCCTCTACACATCTCTTAATGCACAAAAGCAAGAAAAAAAATAGAGTACTGCTATTTTTTCCCCTTCTTCTGTGGTTTCTCTTAGATGCTTTCCTAAAGAATGTGATTTTTTTTTTCCCTTTCCTCTGTTAGTTTTGCTTTATCTCTTGTTGCTGCTGCTAATTGTTACTAATTCAAAGAAATGATAAATGAAAATTTGACTAGCATAGTGCCTTCAGCAGACTAAGGGATTTTTACTATTTATTATTTTTAATTGAAATATAGTTGCTGCTAAGTTGCTTCAGTCGTGTCCGACTCTGTGCGACCCCATAGACGGCAGCCCACCAGGCTCCCCCGTCCCTGGGATTCTCCAGGCAAGAACACTGGAGTGGGTTGCCATTTCCTTCTCCAATGCATGAAAGTGAAAAGTGAAAGTGAAGTCGCTCAGTCGTATCCGACTCTTTGTGACCCCATGGATGACAGCCTACCAGACTCCTCTGTCCATGGGATTTTCCAGGCAAGAGTACTGGAGTGGGATGCCATTGCCTTCTCCTGAAATATAGTAAGCCATACATTATTATATGTTCGGTTCAGTTCAGTCGCTCAGTCATGTCCGACTCTTTGCGACCCCATGAATTGCAGCATGCCAGGCCTTCCTGTCCATCACCAACTCCCAGAGTTCACTCAAACTCATGTCCATCGAGTCCGTGATGCCATCCAGCCATCTCATCCTCTTCTCCTCCTGCCCTCAATCCCTCTCAGCATCAGAGTCTTTTCCAATGAGTCAACTCTTCACATGAGGTGGCCAAAGTACTGGAGCTTCAGCATTAGCATCATTCCTTCCAAAGAAATCCCAGGGTTGATCTCCTTCAGAATGGACTGGTTGGATCTCCTTGCAGTCCAAGGGACTCTCAAGAGTCTTATCCAACACCACAGTTCAAAAGCATCAATTCTTTGACGCTCAGCTTTCTTCATAGTCCAACTGTCACATCCATACATGACCACTGGAAAAACCATAACCTTGACTAGACAGACTTTTGTTGGCAAAGTAATGTCTCTGCTTTTGAATATGCTATCTAGGTTGGTCATAACTTTTCTTCCAAGGAGTAAGCGTCTTTTAATTTCATGGCTGCAGTCATCATCTGCAGTGATTTTGGAGCCCAAAAAGAATAAAGTCTGACCTTGTTTCCACTGTTTCCCCTTCTATTTGGCATGAAGTGATGGGACCAGGTGCCATGATCTTCGTTTTCTTAATGTTGAGCTTTAAGCCAACTTTTTCACTCTCCTCTTTCACTTTCAACAAGAGGCTTTTTAGTTCCTCTTCACTTTCTGCCATAAGGGTGGTGTCATCTGCATATCTGAGGTTGTTGATATTTCTCCCGGCAATTTTGATTCCAGCTTGTGTTTCTTCCAGCCCAGCGTTTCTCATGATGTACTCTGCATATAAGTTAAATAAGCAGGGTGACAATATACAGCCTTGACATACTCCTTTCTTAATTTGGAACCAGTCTGTTGTTCCATGCCCAGCTCTAACTGTTGCTTCCTGACCTGGATACAGGTTTCTCAAGAGGCAGGTCAGGTGGTCTGATATTCCCATCTCTTTCAGAATTTTCCACAGTTTGTTGTGATCCACACAGTCAAAGGCTTTGGCATAGTCAATAAAGCAGAAATAGATGTTTTTCTGGAACTCTCTTGCTTTCTTCATGATCCAGTGGATGTTGGCAATATGATCTCTGGTTCTTCTGCCTTTTCTAAAACCAACTTGAACATCAGGAAGTTCACAGTTCACGTATTGCTGGAGCCTGACTTGGACAATTTTGAGAATTACTTTACTAGCATGTGAGATAAGTGCAATTGTACAGTAGTTTGAGCATTGTTTTGCATTGCCTTTCTTTGGGATTGAAATGAAAACTGACCTTTTCCAGTCCTGTGGCCACTGCTGAGTTTTCTAAATTTGTTGGCATATTGAGTTTAGCATTTTCACATCATCTTTTAGGATTTGAAATACTCAACTGGAATTCCGTCACTTCCACTAGCTTTGTTCATAGTGATGCTTTCTAAGGCCCACTTGACTTCACATTCCAGGATGTCTGGCTCTAGACGAGTGATCACACCATCATGATTATCTGGGTCCTGAAGATCTTTTTTGTACAGTTCCTCTGTGTATTCTTGCCATCTCTTCTTAATATCTTCTGCTTCTGTTATGTCCATACCACTTCTGTGCTTTATCAAGTCCATCTTTGCATGAAATGTTCCCTTGGAATCTCTAATTTTCTTGAAGAGATCTCTAGTCTTTCCCATTCTGTTCTTTTCCTCTATTTATTTGCACTGATCACTGAGGAAGGCTTTCTTATCTCTCCTTGCTATTCTTTGGAACTCTGCATTCAGATGCTTATATCTTTCCTTTTCTCCTTTGCCTTTTGCTGCTTTTCTTTTCACAGCTATGTGTAAGGCCTCCTCAGACAACCATTTGGCTTTTTGCATTTCTTTTCCGTGGGGAGGGTCTTGGTCCCTGTCTCCTGTACAGTGTCACAAACCTCCATCTATAGTTCTTCAAGCACTCTGTCTATTAGATCTAGTCCCTTATATCTATTTCTCACTTCCACTGTATACTTATAAGGGATTTGATTTAGGTCATACCTGAATGGTCTAGTGGTTTTCCCTACTTTCTTCAATTTAAGTGTGAATTTGGCAAAAAGGTGTTCATAATCTGAGCCATAGTAAGCTCCTGTTCTTGTTCTTTGCTCACTGTATGGAGCTTCTTATCTTTGGCTGCAAAGAATACAATCAATCTAATTTCTGTGTTGACCTTCTGGTGATGTCGATGTGTAGAATTCTTTGTGTTGTTAGAAGAGGGTGTTTGTTATGACCAGTGCATTCTCTTGGCAGAACTCTATTAGCCTTTGCCCTGCTTCATTCCATATTCCAAGGCCAAATTTGCCTGTTACCCCCAGGTGTTTCTTGACTTCCTACTTTTGCATTCCAGTCCCTTATAATGAAAAGGACATCTTTTTTGGGTGTTAGTTCTAAAGGTCTTATGTTACAGATGTAAAATATAGTGATTCTCATATTTTGAAAGTTAGACTCCATTTATAGTTAGTATGAAATATTGGTTACTTTCTCTGTGTTGTACAATATATCCTTGTAGCTTTTTTATACATAATAGTTTGTATCTCTTACTCCTCTACACTTATATTGCCCTCTTCTTTTCCTTCTCCCCATAGGTAACCAACTATAGACTATAGAGTTTATAAATATAAACTCTATATTTGTGAGTCTGCTTTTTTGGGTCATATCCACTAGTTTATTGTATTTTTAGACTCCCTATTTAAGTAATAACATATGAGATTTGTCTTTCTCTACCTGACTTATTTCACTTAGCATAGTGCCTTCCATGGCCATTCATGTTGCTGCAAATGGAAAAAAATTGTTCTTTTTTATGTCTTGAAGATCCCCTGGAGAAGGAAATGGCAATCCACTCCAGTATTCTTGCCTGGAGAATCCCATGGACGGAGAAGCCTAGTACGTTACAGTCCACGGGGTCGCAAAGAGTCGGACACGACTGAGCGACTTCACCTTCACCTTCAGTATTCCATTTTGTGTGTGTGTGTGTGTGTGTGTGTGTGTGTGTGTTTATCATCCTATTTATCCATTTACCTGTTGATGGACAGTTAGACTGCTTCCATATGTTGGCAATTGTAAATAAAATTGCTACAGATATTAGTCTGCATGTATTGTTCTAATTACTGTTTTGGGGATATAGATCCAGGACAAAACCTCTATACTATTTTCCACAGTGACCACATTAGTTTACATTGACACCAACAATGTACAAGGATTCCCTTTTCTCTACATTCTCATCATTTATTATTTGTGTTCTTTTTGATGATTGTGATTCTGACAAGTGTAAAGTGATATCTCATTGTGGTTCTCATTTGCAAGACACTGATGAAAGAAATCGAAGACAACACAAACAGATGGAAAGATATACTGTGTTCTTAGACTAGGAAAATTAATATTGCTAAAATGCTCATACTACTCAAGGCAATCTCAGATTCAGGGCAATCCCTATCAAAATACCAATTGCATTTTCCACAGAACTCTACCAAATAATTTAAAAATTTGCATTGAAACTCAAAAGATGCAAACAGCCAGACAATCTTGAAAAAGATTGAAATCTTCTAAAAGAAAGAGAACAGAGCAGGAGTAATTATGCTTCGTTACTTCCAAAACTGCATTAATCAAAACAGTATGGTATTGGCACACAAAAAAACAGATACATAGAGCAATGGAACAGAATAAAGAGCCCAGAAATAAACCCATGCACTTAAGGGTAGTTAATCTATGATAAAGGAAGTAAGAAAATACAATGGAGAGAAGACAATCTCTTCAATACATGGTACAGGGAAAACTGGACACCTACGTATGAAAGAATAAAATTATAACTCTCTCTAGCACCATATATAAAAAGAAACTCTAAGTGGATTATAGACCTAAATGTAAGACCAGATACCATAAAAGACAGAGGAAAACACAGAACAGTCTTTGATATAAATTGCAGCACTTTTCTTTTTTTTTGGATTTGTCTCCTAAAGCAAAGGAAATAAAAACAAAAATAAATAAATGGGGCCTAATTAAACTTAAAAACTTTTGCACAGCAAAGAAAATCATTGACAAAAGGTAAAGATAACCAACTGAATGAGGGAAAATATTTACAAATGGTATGATCAATAAGGGATTAATATCCAACATATATAAATAGCTCATACAACTTAACACTACACTCGTGGCTGATTCATGTCGATGTGTAGCAAAATGAATACAGTATTGTAAAGCAAAACAAACTAAAAAAATAAAAATTAATTAAAAAAAATTTTTTAATGGTACCTTAACTGAATAGACTTTTTTATAAAAAAAGAAATATACATGGTCAGAAAGCATATGAAAATAACATGTTTCTTAAAAATAATGTGTGAAAATGTTTGTTGCTCAGTCATGTCTGACTCTTTGCAACCCCATGGACTGTAGCCCACCAGGCTCCTCTGTCCATGGAATTCTCCAGGCAAGAATACTGAGTGGGTAGCCATTCCCTTCTCCAGGAGACTTTCCTGACCTAGGGGTTGAACCTGGGTCTCTTACATTGCAGGCAGATTCTTTACTGTTTGAAGCATCAGGAATACTTCCACTGTAAGTTAGCCTCTTACTCTTTTTTCTCTGTAAAATGGGGCATCCATTAATACAACAAAAAATAAGTGGCTCTAGTGAGCCGCAGCTTGTTTTCAACGTTGGGGTAACAAGACCCTAACCTCATGGTGAACTGGTGGTTTATATTCAAGAAGTGGCAGTAGTGATAATGAGAGCAAAGATGATGATGAAGATGAAGGAGGGAAGAAAAGAAGTGGAAAAAATAACTTGATCTGTGTTGTGAGAATTAAACAGAATCATGAATTTCAAAATACTCTGTGAGTGAAAGTTTTAGTTGCTTAGTCATGTTTGACTCTTTGCAACACTGTGGACTGTTGCCCTCCAGTATCCTCTGTCCATAGAATTCTCTAGGCAAGAATACTAGAGTTGGTAGCCATTCCCTTCTCCGGGGATCTTCCCAAACCAGGAACTGAACCTGGTTCTCCTGCATTGCAAGTGGATTCTTTTGAGCCACCAGAGAAAGCCCCCTCTGTATAAAATAATGTTTACTCCAAACACTATGTACTATGGTGCAATTATATAATTAAATCATATTTTAAAACTGCTGTATAGTGGACATTGTATAGTGGAAGAAAGAATGGATTGTGTGAGGTAGTCTTTGATGTGATCCTTTCTTTGTCTCTAACTTGGTCAGTAATCCTGGACAAATAACCCCAGCTTTTGTACCACATGACTGAGTGACTTCACTCACTTAGTTCTGATGCATGTTATAAACCAGCATCCAATACAGATGGAACATCCTACTTTAGAAACGGGCCCAGCACTGTAACTAAAGCCCCCAGATGGTAGCCGATGATGGGAAATTTTCACTTTGTGGTGGCATTAATGACTGTTTTGCCACCCTGTGTATTCTTGCTTGGAGTCATGCTTTTGTTTCCAGGTTGAACTACGCTCTGATATTGCTGCCAATGAGATTTACAGGGAAATGAAAAGCAACTGCAATATTTCAAAGCACCAGACAGATTGGGCAGAAGGTATGTGGACAAATCCTATTAACAAATAACAAGGAATTGTGCACACACAGGGCCTCCCACACTGTGCTTTGGAAACCTACACCAAGCTGTTTCCATCACTGTTGTGCATAAATATCAGAAATTATAATAAATTGAGGGAAATGTTCTCTCACACACATGAAGGCTCAAACTACATTCTGATGATGACTAAAGACATATTGGATCATTTTATTTTAAAAAGACATGTGACAAAACAAACCTTTTATCCAGCTTCGTTTTTAGGCAGCCAGCTCTCAATTTCTAGTCTTAAGCTTAAAAATAATATTAAACTCATTAATGAGAATCTTTATAGGAAAGAAAAGTAGTCAGTAAAATTCTCTGAGTGGGACAGATGTCATGAAAGATTTGGGCAGAATAACCTTGAAGTTTACTTCCAAACCTGAGCAACTATTAATTTCCCATCTGGATTCCTGGAAGACCAAATTGTTTCAAACTATTACTGTATTTTTAAAAATCCTATTAATATTATCTTCCCTTCCATTATTGAGGTACTCTGTGCTTTCAGTTATGTTTAAAGTGATAAATGCACTGTGTGAGACTGATACCTTTCCTTTATTGCTTTGTTATCACTGAAGACTTTGCTTAGTGGAGGGCCCTGTATCAGAACTGTGTCTGTTAGTAATGCATAAACTATGTGATGGGTGACTTGTGATGAAGTTAGCATGGTTAAATTTTATGAG
Organism: Aepyceros melampus; assembly: GCA_006408695.1. NCBI lineage: Eukaryota > Metazoa > Chordata > Mammalia > Artiodactyla > Bovidae > Aepyceros > Aepyceros melampus. Next base: position 61,525 of record SJXQ01003133.1, on the reverse strand, counting down.
TGCTTTAGTTCTGAGTCTGGAGAAGGAAATGGTAACCCACTCCAGTATTCTTGCCTGGAGAAGCCTGGTAGGCTACAGTCCATGGGGTTGCAAAGATTCTGACACGACTGAGTGACTTCACTCACTTAGTTCTGAGTATTTGGGAAAATAACTCTAGGTATTTGATCTTTTCAATTTAGCATAATGAGTGAACACTTTAGAGATGAAGCGTGTCTATAACTGAGTGATAACTGATATTTGATTAAGAATACAGGTTAAACAAATGGCAGTTTACTCAGAGAGCCTCTAAAGCTCCTCACTACATCATAATAGTATGTCTATGTGTAGGTACACATGCATTCTTCTTTCCTTCTTTCCCTCCTTTCTTCTTTCCTTCCTCCATTCTCCTCCCTTTTTTTCACTCCATTTCATTAGTCCTTTATTCATTCCACCATTCATTTGAAAGGCAACATAATGTCCTATAATGTAAAAGATAAGAGCAGGAATTACTTAGATTAAAATCTCAGATCTTCCTACTAGTTGTCTGAATGTCAATTTCTTTAACTTCAGTGGAATAAGTTAGAGTTAGGGTGATTGCTATGGAAAATATTAAGAAATAAAGTTATGCATAAAGCATTTGGAATAGTCTGTGGCATACAGTTGGTTCTATAGAAGTGATAGCTGTTTTCATTCATTCATTCATCAAGGAATCTATGTGTACCACTCTTTTATACGAAGAGGGATAATATTGGTGATCAAAATAGCCCTTGTTCTCATGGAGCTTTCAGCTTGGTTGAACAGACAATATTAAGCACATAAAATAAGAAATAAAATCTCTGGAGTTGAGTAACACCATTCTGAGAGAGTATGTAAACAAAGGAAAATGCCTTAGATAGTAGTGGGGATTCAAGTAGGTTGATAGGTAGGAGGAAGATAGAAAAATGTTTAAGTAATTATAGTAGTCTGAGTCTTCAGTGATACCAGCTTTGGATTGTGCATGCATCCATGCTAAGTAACTTCAGTCATGTCTGACACTTTGCGGCCCCATGTGCACCTTGTGTACAGCAGGACCCAGGAGAAAGGAGCAATGACCCCACAAGAGACTGAGCCAGGCTTGCCAGTGAGTGTGCAGGAGTCTCTGGTGGAGGCGTGGGTTGGCTGTGGTCGGCTACAGGGTTGGGGGCACTGAGTGGAACAGTGCTTGCATGGGACCTTTTAAAGGAGGTCGCCATTATCTTCATTACCTTCACCATAGTTTGGCCCAGGTACATAACAGGGAGGAAATACAGTTCCACCCATCAACAGAAAATTGGATTAAAGATTTACAGAGCATGGCCCTGCCCATCAGAACAAGACCCCCTTTCCGCCTCAGTCAGTCTCTCCCATCAGGAAGCTTCCATAAGCCTCTTATCCTTCTCCATCAGAGGGCAGACAGACTGAAAACCACAATCACAGAAAACTAACCAATCTGATCACATGGACCACAGCCTTGTCTAACTCAATGAAACTATGAGCCATGGCATGTAGGGCCACCCAAGACAGATGGGTCATGGTGTAGAGTTCTGACAAAACATGGTCCACTGGAGAAGGGAATGGTAAACCACTTCAATATTCTTGCCTTGAGAACCCCATGAACAGTATGAAAAGGCAAAAAGATAGGATGCTGAAAGATGAATTCCCCAGGTCAGTAGGTTTCCAGTATGCTACTGAAGAAGAGTGGAGAAATAACTCCAGAAAGGCTGAAGAGACAGAGCCAAAGCAAAAACGGCACCCAGTTGTGGATGTGACTGGTGATGGAAGTTAAGTTTTATGATGTAAAGAGTAATATTGCATAGGAACCTAGAATGTCAGGTCCATGAATCAAGGCAAACTGGAAGTGGTCAAATAGGAGATGGCAAGAGTGAACATCAACATTTTAAGAATCAGCAAACTAAAATGGACTGGAATGGGTGAATTTAACTCAAATGACCATTATATCTACTACTGTAGGCAAGAATCCCTTAGAAGAAATGGAGTAGCCATCATAGTTAACAAAAGAGTCTGAAATGCAGTACTTGGATACAATCTCAAAAATGACAGAATGATTTCTGTTTGTTTCCAAGGTAAAACTTTCAGTATCACAGTCATCCAAATCTATGCCCCGATCAGTAATGCTGAAGAAGCTGAAGTTGAACGGTTGTATGAAGACCTACAAGACCTTCTAGAACTAACACCCCAAAAAGATGTCCTTTTCATTATAGGGAGTTCAAAAGTAGGAAGTCAGGAAATACCTGGAGTAACAGGCAATTTGGCTTTGGAGTACAGAATGAGTCAGGGCAAAGGCTAATAGAGTTTTGCCAAGAGAATACACTGTTTATAGCAAACACCCTCTTCCAACAGCACAAGAGAAGACTCTACACATACACATGACCAAGTGGTCAATACTGAAATCAGACTGATAATATCCTTCACAGCCAAAGATAAAAAAGTTCTACACAGTCAGCAAAAACAAGACCGGGAGCTGACTGTGGCTCAGATCATGAACTCCTTATTGCCAAATTCAGACTTAAATTGAAGAAAGTGGGGAAAACCACTAGACCATTCAGATATGACCTAAATCAAATCCCTTACAGTTACACAGTGGAAGTGAGAAATAGATTTAAGGGATTTGATCTGATAGAGTGCCTGATGAACTAAGGATGGAAGTTCATGACATTGTACAGGAGGCAGGGATCAAGACTATCCCCAAGAAAAAGAAATGGAAAAAGGCAAAGGGTTGTCTCAGTAGGCCTTACATATAGCTGAGAAAAGAAGAAGTGAAAGGCAAAGGAGAAAAGGAAAGATATATCCATTTGAATGCAGAGTTCTAAAGAATAGCAAGGAGAGATAAGAAAGCCTTCCTCATTGATCAATGCAAAAAATAGAGGAAAACAATAGAATGGGAAAGACTAGAGATATCTTCAAGAAAAGGAGAGATATCAAAGGAACATTTCATGCAAAGATGGGCACAATAAAGGACAGAAATGGTATGGATCTAACAGAAGCAGAAGATATTAAGAAGAGGGAGGCAAGAACACACAGAAGAACTATACAAGAAAGATCTTTATGACCCAGATAACCACAATGGTGTGATCACTCACCCAGAGCCAAACATCCTGGAATGGGAAGTCAAGTGGGCCTTAGGAAGCATCGCTACAGACAAAGCTAGTAGAGGTGATGGAATTCCAGTTGAGCTATTTCAAATCATGAAAGTGCTGCACTCTATATGCCAGCAAGTTTAGAAAACTCAGCAGTGACCACAGGACTGGAAAAGGTCAGTTTTCATTCAATCCCAAAGAAAGGCAATGCCAAAGAATGTTCAAACTATTGCACAATTGCATTCATCTCACAGGCTAGCAAAGTAATGCTCAAAATTCTCCAAGCTAGACTTGAGCAGTACATGAACTGTGAACTTCCAGATGCTCAAACTGGATTTAGAAAAGGCAGAAGAACCAAATATCAAATTGCCAACATCTGCTGGATCATCAAAGAAGCAAGAGTGTTACATAAAATCATCTACGTCTGCTTTATTGACTATGCCAAAGCCTTTGTGTGGATCACAACAAACTGTGGAAAATTCTGAAAGAGATGGGAATACTAGACCACCTGACCTGCCTTTTGAGAAATCTGTTTGCAGGTCAGGCAGCAATAGTTAGAACTTGACTTGGAACAACAGTTTCCAAATCAGGAAAGGAGTACTTCAAGGCTGTATATTGTCACCCTGCTTATTTAACTTATTCGCAGAGTACATTATGAGAAACACTGGGCTGGATGGAGCACAAGCTGGAATCAAGATTGCCAGGAGAAATATCAATAACCTCAGATACGCAGATAACACCATACTTATTGCTGAAAGGGAAGAAAGACTAAAGAGCCTCTTGATGAAAGTGAAAGAGGAGAGCGAAAAAGTTGGCTTAAAACTCAACATTCAGAAAACTAAGATCATGGCACCCAGTGCCATCACTTCATGGCAGATAGATGGGGAAACAGTGGAAACAGTGACAGACTTTATTTTGGGGCTTCAGAATCACTGCATATGGTGATTGTAGCCATGAAATTAAAAGACATTTGCTCCTTGGAAGAAAAGTTCTGACATACCTAGATAGCATATTAAAAAGCAGAGATATTATTTTGCCATTAAAAGTCCATCTAGTCAAGGCTGTGGTTTTTCCAGTAGTCATGTATGGATGTGAGTTGGACTGTAAAGAAAGCTGAGCACCGAAGAATAGATGCTTTTGAACTGTGGTGTTGGAGAAGACTCTTGAGAGTCCCTTGGACTGCAAGGAGATCCAGCCAGTCCGTCCTAAAGGGATCAGTCCTCAGTGTTCATTGGAAGGACTGATGCTGAAGCTGAAACTCCAATTCTGTGGGCACTTGATACAAAGAACTGACTCATTTGAAAAGACCCTGATGCTGGGAAAGATTGAAGGTGGGAGGAGAAGGGGATGACAGAGAATGTGATGGTTGGATGGCATCACTGACTCAATGGACATGAGTTTGAGTAAACCCCAGGAGTTGGTGATGCACAGGGAGGCCTAGTGTGCTGCAGTCCATTGGGTTGCAAAGAGTCAAACATGAATGAGTGAGTGAACAGAACTGAATTATTGTAGAGACTGCAAAAATGAATGTCATTGATGATAATGGTTCTCCCACTCAAATCTCGCGTACTCCACAATGAATTCATCACCCAGATGCTGTTAAGGTCAGCTGCAAGCAAGTCGTATACTCTTCTGAGAATTGCCCTTGGTTGTATATAAACATCTTGCCTGGAAACTCCTAGGAGCTTTTTCCCTACCTCCAGTGAATGAAGGGCTAATGAATGAATTGGATGACAAGGGGCCTATATTGATACAAAAGCCTGAATTTCTTGTCTCTGCCTCAAGTAGTCCAACTCTGTAGTACCATTTGTGTTCCAGACTCCTTGTGGTTTGAGACTGAGGCTGGAATTCAGCAGAACCCAGGCCTTTTGCCTCACTTCTCATCCTTCCCTATCCTGCTTTCATCACTCCTCTGTGAATCACTTGCTTAGAATTCTTTTCTCAAGCAATATTACTAGTGCACTTGACCTGAGAGCAGATATACTGGAAAATTTTTGGTGAATTGAATTGCCTGGCAGGGCTGATGGCCTATTGGAAATCGGTAAATCATGTGTACATCTGAATCAAAGCCATCTAGTATGGATGTATATCCAGTAAAGCTTGGATTTTAAAATGCAGACATAGAGAAAACATAGGTCAGGATTAATTTAGGATGACATTTTGCCAGATTGCCGCGGTGGAAAAAATAGAAGTGCTGTGGAGTTTGGGTACTGACATAAGTATAGAAATAGTGGCTGTGGTATCAATGAGTAAGGGAAGACATTAATAAAGATAAATGTTGCGGCATAAGGAAGAGCAGAAGGTAGAAGATGAAAAGATCCTACAGGGTCAAGAATTAAGATCAAAAGAGTAAATAATTCAACTGGAAGGGCTGACAGCAGTAGCAAAAATATAACAAATACGAATTTATGATTAAGTGGTTCCATTTCTGGTAATAACAAATTCCTAGATATAACCTTTGCAGAATGTGGCTGAATTGATATCAGGTCAAGGAGTGAGCGACCAGGTAGTGAAAGGATGGGTTTATGTATGGATGTTGAAGGTGCTGTGATGTTAAAGACGCTTTGGGCTGGTTCCAAAGAATCAGGTCAACAAATGGAGAATGAACAAGAGGCTTCAAAAATGATCACAGATGAGAAGGGGGAAGAGCAGTGTAATGAATAGTTTGGTAATCAAGGAAGTAGGAGTCACTTTACAAGAAGCTGAAAGAAATGGTCTAGAAGTGGAAATGAGAAGCACGAAGTAAATAGACCCTCCTAACCCTCATGCACATAGTCGGTAGATGGTAAACAAAACACTGACCATCATGTGAGAGGTAACCTTCCAAAAGACTGATGTTTCCTACTGAGAACCAGATTTCAGTTAAGATAAGGACAAGAACTCTGAGCAGTGGGTAAGAATAAAGCAGAGTTTGCTGGACTTTCTCTGAACTAGGTGGTAAAATATAGGCCATGTAGCATCCAGGTTAATTGTAGGCTCAGGACCAGCTATATAACGTGAAGTGCAACATGAAAATGCCTAGCTCCTTATCCAAAAATTATCAAGACAATTAGAAAAGAACCTTAAGTATGGGGCCTTTTTATATGTGGAGCCCTGCATAAGAAGAAAACTTGCAATTGGCCTCTGGATTCAGACTGCCTGCACTCAAATCCAGACTCTGCCTAGTACTAGCTTCATCTGATCATTTATGTTCTCAGTTTCCTCCTCTTCAAAATGATCATCTTGGTATTCAAATAAAAGGATTTTGATGCAAATTTGTGCAATGTTTGATATGTACTATGTACTCAATACATTTTCTGAATTTTTTATTATTGGTAATAGAATACATGTCAGCTAGTATAAGTCTCTCACCAATGATATTAGTTGTAAATTTTGAAGTTCAAGGGAGTTAAACTGCAAAAGAAAATCAGTTCTCTTTCACCATTGACTGTAGACCACCATGAGGATGAGTTTGAATTCATGTTATCTATGCATTTTCTTGCAATAGTTTGATCTTTCAAGTGGTCATTACTTGAAAGAAGCTGCCATATTCAATCTGTCCTCAAGAGAAAAACTTAAAATGTGGTTCAGTCAGTTCTGAGTCTTCTATTTGTGAGAATAATTGGGATTCTGCCACTTTCACAGAAGCAAAAGTTTGGGTATTATGGGAGAGTTTTTTGTCATGGAGCTGATGGCAGAAGGTGACTAACATCCTGCAAATTGGCAGCCAGCACTGCCCCTGAAGACTGACCCACTAATGTTAAAGAATGAGCTGCCCACTGATTTGTGTCCCTTCCCAGATCCCCCTGAAAACCTACAGATTTTATTTTTTCCTAGGTGTAAAACTCCTTAGCTTCTCAAGGGATAGAACTATTGGGACTGTGAATGGAGAGTTTTGTGTGGTCCTTAATTGGGAGAGGAACCTGTCAAAAATAATATATTCATATATACTCTGAGCCGTTCTGGGCCTGGCAACACTATAGAAACTGTCACACAGCTGGTGGCAGGTGGGTTGATTTTTCAACAACACTAAGAGCTGACAGGAATGTCTTTCAGAAATCTACTGCCTTGAAGATTTCTAGTTAAAGTATTAGGAGAGGTGTGGAGGGTATAAGGGGAGACAGGATGCGAATTAGATGGCTGGGTACCTGCTGTGAAATATTGGAACTGTGACAGCTGATTTCCGTTTAATTTGGGGAAGCAACTAATCTGCTTTGAAATCAGAAGTTGTAGTAAGTTCGCATATTGCATTGCTAGATTTAGACTATGGATCATTTGGGGAACACTAATGAGAGAAGAGCCGGGTAATCTAAGAGAGGATAGAATGGAAAAGAGAGGGGATGCACCATTTGTGTTTTTGTGAAAAGGCTGCTACTATTTATACACAGGATAGTGGCTGTTTTGTGTGTCGTTTTTGCTTCTGTTCTCGTGGAAATCAATGTCTCATCTTCCTTTCCTTCCTGTTCCTCCTTATAAGTTTTGGCCGCATAGACTGCTCACTGTCTCCTGCAAAACTGCAGGTCCTTTCAAGTGAAATAGGGACAAAAACTCAACTGAATAAATATTTGCTACCATTGTTCCTCCTCCCTAGTTTTAAGGGTTTTAAAACTTGTTTTGTGCCACAAACTTCTTTGGCAATCTAAAGAAACCTGTGGATTACTTCTCAGAATGATGTTTCTAAATGCATAAAATAAATGCATAGCATATAAAGAGAAACCCAATTATGCTGAAATGCAGTTTTCTCCTTGAATCCCTTGGAAAAAGAGCCCCTGCCCTAGTTCTTGGACCTTTTTATGCAGATCATACTAATCAGTGGGGGGAAAATCAGAATAGGGAATTTGAAGTGTGTCAAGAGTAACTTCTACAAGGGGTAAGAATAAAGAGAAATACAGCAAAGGAAATGAAAAAGGAAAGACCTCTTGGGATGAAGTATATTTTGATGCTGTGTAGAGAAGGAGAAACATGAAGGGATGCTTCAGGGGAAGCAGAAGGGGGTAAAACATAAAGAAATGAAAAGGATGGCAGAAGAAGGTTTTAAATTGAGTCCCTTTGATGTTCTTTGAGAGACAATTAGAGAGCTGGAATTATTTTCTCATTATGACTAGAGTCTATTTGCTTGAAGACTGGCTCACATGAGGCTCAGAACTTTGTTCGGGTTGTACATGGAATTTACTCTAGTTTCCACCATCTATTTCTCTCTAAAACCTTCTGAAATTTTAGGAACCATATATATCTTCTATGATCAATCAAACTCTGTCGCTTTAGTGATACTTATTTTAACACTCTCCTTTTCTCACACTGTTGTAACTATCTCTTCATCATAATTGATCTCTTGCTTTGCACTGTGGTCACACGTGCTAATTTCCTTCATATTGTTGGCCCGAGTGCCTCAAACATTGTGATGAATGAATTAATGAATATGTTTATTGAATGCATAATGGATACATATCAAAATGTCTGCCTACATTTTTGGTAGGAATGCTCATAAAAGCAGAAGACATTGTCATCCTAGGAACTGTAATCATGGACTGAGGGCTTTTTAGGTACCAAACTGCATGCTAACCTCTTCATCTATATGTCTTACATCACAACAACTCGGAAGGAGAAATTTTATTAATCCTATATTAATGATGAGGTGTGGCTATTTTCTGTTAATCAGTGGAGATTTGGATTTGAATGATACATTCTTCCTTCTTATTTGAAAACTCAATTATCCACTGTATCAAACTGTCTCTTTTATGATAAAATAGATAATAATCTCTCAATATTTTTTCATTAGTATTCTTGTTGATACTTGCTCTTAATATTAACAAGAAACATTATATTTTCATAATTAGAAATATAGTCTTACATCCTGAAAAATCTCATAATCTTTTCCTGGTCTTTATAAAAATCTTTGTATCCATCTTGATTTGCTGTATTTCAGTAAACCTTCAGAAAAGCAATCTGTCACTTTGGATAACACTGACAGGCTATCCAACTGGACCTCACTTAATCATGGGTCTAGATTTATCTTTTTTTCACCATTGTTAGTAAAACACCATTAACTTATATGGCAGACTTATAACATTTACAGTATCTCTTATTAATCAGTTACTGTTCTTGATGTTTGTGGCTGCCACAGGATTTTTAAAATGAAGACCAGAATTAAATCACCTAATAACATTAAGTGCTAGTCACTCAGCTGTGTCTGACTCATTGTGAACCCATGGACTATAGACTGCCAAGCTCCTCTGTCCATGGAATACTCCAGGCAAGAATAATGAACTGGGTGGTCATTCCCTTCTCCAGGAGATCTTCCCAACAAAGGGATTGAATCCAGGTCTCCCATATTGCAGACAGATTTTTTACCATCTGAGCGTCAGAGAAGCTAAATAACATTAAAATAACACTGATTATTATGCTGATTTTATACTCCCTACCTATAAGTTAGATATGAGGATCCTTATATAGATAGATAGATAGATAGATAGATAGATAGATATATGTTAAATGAAGATTCATAGAGGTTAGATAATCCAGTTAAGGGAGCACAGTTAGAGCTGAAACATGGATTTGAAACTATTTTTAAGTAGGGATTTCAGTTTTTCTTAATTGACTTTGTTATTTAGACAATCAAAAATAATATCTGTCTCCAAGTATTAGCATGATAAAGGTCTACCTGTCACTGAAACACATGAGATTTGTAATTACAAATAGTCCCTGACCTACAGTGTTTCAACTTATGGTATTTCAACTTTACAGGTGTGGTGATATTGTTATTCAGTCCCTGAGTGGTGTCTGGTGTCTGACTCTTTGCAGTCCCATGGACTGCAGCATGCCAGGCTCCTCTGTACTTCACTATCTCCTGGAGTTTGCTCAGATTCATGTCCATTGAATCGATGACGCTATCTAACCATCTAATCCCCTGCCTCCTCTTTCTCCTTTTGCCTTCAATATTTCCCAGCATCAACGTCTTTTGCAATGAGTCAGCTCTTTACAACAGGTGGCCAAAGTATTGGAGCTTCAGCTTCAACATCAGTCCTCCCAATGTATATTTAGGGTTGATTTCCTTGAGGATTGACTGGTTTGATCTCCTTGCAGTCCAAGAGACTCCCCAGAGTCTGCCTTAGCACCACAATTTGAAAGCCTCAATTCTTCAGCACTCAGCCTTCTTTATGGTACAACTCTCACATCCACCCATGACTACTGGAGAAACCATAGCTTTGACTATACGAATATTTGTTGGCAAAGTGATGTCTCTGCATTTTAATATGCTATCTAGATTTATCATAGCCTTCCTTCCAAGGAGCAAGTGTCTTTTAATTTTATGGCTGTAGTCACTGTCTGCAGTGGTTTGCGAGCTCAAGAAAATAAAATCTGTCATGCTTCCTCTTTTACCCCTTCTATTTGCCATGAAGTGATGGGATTGCATGCCATGAGATTAGTTTTTTGAGTGTTGAGTTTTAAGCCACCTTTTTCACTCTCCTCTTTTATCCTCATTAGCAGGATAATTAGCCTCATTAGCCCCTTTAGTTTCTCTTCACTTTCTGCCATTACAGTGGTATCATCTGCCTATCTGAGGTTGCTGATATTTTCACCAGCAGTCTTGATTCTAGTTTGCAATTCATTCAGCCAGCCATTTCTCATGATGTACTCTGCACTGAAGTTAAATAAGCAGGGTGACAATATACAGCCTTGTTGTACTACTTTCCCAGTTTGGAACCAGTCTATTGTTCCATGTCCAGTTCTTACTCTCACTTCTTGACCTGCATACAGGTTTCTCAGATAAGGTGGTCTGGAACTCCCATCTCTTAAAGAATTTTCCACAGTTTGTTGTGATCTACACAGTCAAGGGTTTTAGCATAGTCAGTGAAGCAAAAGTAGATGTTTTTCTGGAATCCCCTTTCTTTCTCTATGATCCAATGAATGTTGGCAATTTGATTTCTGGTTCTTCTGCCTTTTCTAAATCCAGCTTGTACGTCAGGAAGTTCTCAGTTCACATACTGCTGAAGCCTAGCTTGAAGGATTTTGAGTATAATGTTACTAGCATGTGAAATAAGCACAATTATACAGTGGAATTGGATTACTGATAGGTTGAATGGTTTGTCTTGGAAAAGAAACGAATCATTCCATCATTTTTAACATTGCACCTAAGTACTGCATTTTGGACTCTTGTTGACTACTAGGGCTACTCCATTCCTTCTAAGAGATTCTTGCCCACAGTAGCAGATATAACCGGAGAAGGCAATGGCACCCCCACTCCAGTACTCTTGCCTGGAAAATCCCACGGATGGAGGAGCCTGGTAGGCTGCAGTCCACTAAGAGTCACTAAGAGTCGGACATGACTGAGCAACTTCACTTTCACTTTTCACTTTCATGCATTGGAGAAGGAAATGGCAGCCCGCCCAGTGTTCTTGGCTGGAGAATTCCAAGGACGGGGGAGCCTGGTGGGCTGCCGTTTATGGGGTCGCACAGAGTTGGACACGACTGAAGCGACAGCAGCAGCAGCAGATATAACGGTCATGTGAATTAAATTCGCCCATTCTTGTCCATTTTAGTTAACTGATTCTTAAGATGTTGATGTTCACTCTTGCCATCTCCTGGTTGATCACATCCAGTTTACCTTGATTCATGGAGCTAACATTCCAGGTTCCTATGCAATATTGTTCTTTACAGCATTGAACTTTATTTTCACTACCAGACACATCCGCAACTGAATATCATTTTCATTTTGGCCCATCTACTTCATTGTTTCTGGAGCTAACTATAACTGCCCTTTGCTCTTCCCCAGTAGTATATTGGACACCTTCTGACCTTGGGGGGCTCATTTTCGGGTGTCATATCTCTTTGCCTTTTCATACTGATCATGGGATTTTTACAGCAAGAATACTGGAGCGGTTTGCATTCCCTCTTCCAGTGGACCATGTTGTGTCAGAACTCTTCACTACAACTCGTGTCTCAGGTGGCCCTGCACAGCATGGCTCGTAGTTTCATTGAGTTATGCAAACCTCTTCTCCACAACAAGGCTGTAATTCATGAAGGGGATGTTATAGTGATATGCAATAAGTAGAAACCCTACTTCAAATTTTGAATTTGAATCTTTTCCCAGGCTCACGAAATATAGTATGGTACTCTCATGATCCTGAGTGGCAACCCACTGCTCCCAGTCAGCCATGTGATCACATGGGTATTAGCAACAAATACACTTACAAACTTTCTGGGCCCGGATAGCCATTCTATTTTTCACGTTCAGTTTAGTCTTCAATAAATTACAGTAGATATTCTGTACTTTATTATAATATAGTCTTTGTGTGAGAGGCTAGTGTCCAACTTTAGGCTACTGTACATGTTCTGAGCACGTGTAAGGTAGGCTAGTCTAAGCCATGATATTCATGAGTTTGATATATTAAATGCATGTTGACTTACAAAGAAGCATGCCTTTGTTTTACTGTTCTTTGCTTCATTGTGCTCCCCAGATAACTTGTACTTTTTCCAAACTGACAATTTTTGACAACCCTTCATCCAGCAAGTCAATTGGTGCCATTTTCCCAACGATATTTGCTTACTTCATGTCTCTGTGTCACATTTTGGTAATTCTCACAAAATTTAAAAATTTTATTACTGAGTTTGTTATGATACTATGGCTTCCCTAGGGCTCAACTGGGAAAGAATCTGTCTACATTGCAGGACACACAGGTTTGATCCCTCGATCCCTGGGTAAGGGAGATCTCCTGGAGAAAAAATGGCAACCCACTCCAGTACTCTTCCCTCGAGAATTCCATGGACAGAGGAACTGGGCAGGCTAACGTCCATGGGATCGCAGAGTCAGACACGACTGTGCAACTAACTTTCACTTTTATTTTCTTCATGGTGATATGTGATCTTTGAAGTTACTACTGAAATTGTTTGGGGCACCATGAGACGTATCCGTCCAAGATGGGGAACTTAATCTATAAGTGTTATATGTGTTTTGATGCCTTCATGAATGAGCTGTTCCCCCTCATTCTCTCTTCTGCTTGAACCTCCCTATTCATGGAGATACAATTATTTTTAAATAGACCAATTAATACCCCTATAATGGCCTCTAAATATTCAAGAGAAAGGAAGAGTCAATTGATGTTGCATACTTCATTGTTGTCTTATTTCAAGAAATTGCCACAGACACCTCGACCTTTAGCAACCGCCACCCTCATCACTCAGCAGCCTTCAACATGGAGGCAAGATCCTCCACCAGCAAAAAGATAATGACTCACTAAAGGTGCAAATGATTGTTAACCTTTTTTTTTAGCAATAAAGCATTTTATTTAATGTATGCACATTTTTGACATAATGCTGTTGCACACAGCATTGGTTGAAACACAGCAATAGGCTATACAGTAATAGACTACCTTATAGTCTATGTTACACAATGGTGTAAACATAACTTTCATATGTTTTGGGAAACAAAAAAATTGTGTGACTCAGTTTATTAAGGTATTTGCTTTATTGAGGTCATCTAGAATTGAGCCTGGACTATTTCTAAGATATGCCTATATTTTCAGTTTGCATGAATTTATATGGATATGACCCCATTATTAGTTGAGGGAGATCTGTATTTGAATGAGGGGTTGGGGAAGAATGAGGGGTAAAAAAAGTTACATATAGCATGGGTACTGTATTCATACGATACTTTCACAAAGAATTTGTTAATGTCATTAATTTGTTAATATCTGTTAAGTAGTTTTAATTAAAATAGTTTACATAAATAGTTTCCCTATTTTACCAAAACAAAGCATACTTTTTTGTAATATTAATGATGTAAATTTTCCATATCCTTATTAATAAACTAAATGGATAATGTGCCATAGAAAGAAGTATTTTTGTTACCTCACCAGCTTTGCTTTTCCAAAATAGCCTTTTTCTTGATATTCTAATTGAATTATAAGAAGAACATTGAATTCACTTGTTAACAGTAGTACAGTAAATATTAATAATATGAGGAATTATTTGTGGGTATTCATTTTTAAATGTTTCCATGAATATTCTTATTTAATATTTGCATATTCTAGGAGGAATGACAAAAGTCATAAATTCTTTTTAAGGTTGTTAAACACCTCCAAGTGCTAATAATTATTTTAAGAGATAAAACTTAAAAAAAAAAACCTTGCTATAACCTTGTCAAAGTTAAAATCTTTATAATTCCTAATTGTTGTTTAGTTGCTAAATTGTATCTGACTCTTCTGCAAGCCCACAGACTGTAGCCCATCTGGCTCCTCTGTCCATGAGATTCTCCAGGCAAAAATACTGGAGTGGGTTGCCATTCCCTTCTCCAGGGGATCTTCCCGACCCAGGGACTGAGCCCAGGTCTCCTACATCACAGGCAGATACTGTCTGAGCCACCAAAGTATGTATTCTCATCTGGCTGGTTTCACTTATTTCCACAGCAGTAACATCACAGTAGCAGTGAACACACCCAGGGATCACATCTTGGTTCTAGAAATTATCCTCCAATAAAGGAAATCAGGGTTCCTTGCAGAGACTGTTGATTTCAGCACTTGAGCAGGGAAAATATGATATGAACTTCATGCATCTTGTGATGCCATAGATGGAGGAGGTGTTAAAAATGAGGAAGAAGGAGGAGACAAAAGAGCATGCTGCTGCTGCTAAGTCACTTCAGTGTCCGACTCTGTGCGACCCCACAGATGGCAGCCCACCAGATTCCCCTGTCCCTGGGATGCTCCAGGCAAGAACATTGGAGTGGGTTGCCATTTCCTTCTCCAATGCATGAAAGTGAAAAGTGAAAGTGAAGTCGCTCAGTCGTGTCTGACTAGTAGCGACCCCACGGTCTGCAGCCTACCAAGCTCCTCAGTCCATGAGATTTTCTAGGCAAGAGTACTGGAGTGGCTTGCCATTGCATGGGAGCATGTCAAATGGGCACAGGAGCAACTTGAAAACTCTCCCATAGCCAAAGCTGGAGTGATAAAAGCGACCAATTAAATAATTATAGTACTGGAATATAATCCAAAGAATAAAATGAATATTCACAAATCTGTACTGTTATAATTACATGATTGACTGAATAAACAAATAAATGTGTTAAACCTTCCTTATAGAATTATTCTAGTTAGTGAATATAGACAAAATGAGGGAAATGGAAGGCTACCTTTAAACCGTGATAGTAATCGTTGCTGCAGGCAAGGTCCACTGGTGAAAGCTAAAATTAGTGGTAAAAATTTCAAGGACAATCAGCATAGTTATATAGTCTTAAAGTGTGTTATACTCAAAGAATTTATTAACACTGTGATAGTGTTAACGTATGTCCGCAGATTTATTGAAATTATCTCATGGGAAATGTTATGTAATTTTCCTCCCCTTAAGTATGAGATGGACTTAATGTTATCACTTCTAAAAGGGAGAATATAGAAAAAGAAAAACAGTAACTTTATATTGAAAACTCTGGGAGAAACTATCTTAACCAAAGGATCAAGCTTAACATTCCTAGTCATAAAGGAGCTGGTAGGCTACAGTCCATGGGGTTGCAAAGAGTTGGCCAGGACTGAGCAACTTCACGTGATATTATGACGTCTGATATGAGGTCATTAGAAGAGCACTGGATAGTACTGTTTCCAAAATTACATAACCTTCAGTTTAACCATGAGAAAGTATTAGACAGATCCAAATTTAAGGCTATTCTACAAAATGTCCAATTAGTATTCTTTTAAAGTGTCAAATTTATGAAAACCCAAGGAAAGATGAAAGAAATTTCAGGTTAGAGGAGAGAGACCAAGGCAAAATAAGGGGCTTACCTGGTCGCTCAGACTGATGCTGAAGCTCCAAAATTTGGCCACCTGATGCAAAAAACTAACTCTTTGGAAAAGACCCTGATGCTGGGAAAGATTGAAGGCAAAATGAACAGAGGGCATCAGAGAATGGGATGGTTAGGTAGCATCACCAAATCAATGGATAAAAATTTGAGCAAACTCTGGGAGATAGTGAAGGAAGCCTGCTGCAGTCTACAGCATTGCAAAGAGTCTGACATGACTTAGCAACTGAACAACAACAATAAAGGGAATATAATGAGTAAATGAATATGATAACCTGGATTGGATCCTGGAACAAGAAAAGAAGGCATTAGTGGAAAATGTGGGGAAATCCAAATAATGTCTATAGTTTAGTTCATAAAATTGTATCTTCTTAATTTCTCAATATTGATAATGATACCATGGCTGAAGAACACGAGGAAACTCTCTGTACTCTCTCTACAACATTGCTGTAAGTAGAAAATTACTTCAAAATCACAAGTTTTAAAAAGTTCAAGCCTAGAAACAATTAAATGTTTACCTTTTAAGTAAGCAAAAACAAATGAGTGATATAAGGCAAAAATAGATTATGTGTAATGCTAAGAAGAAGAACTTTAAATGGCTGTGACCTAGATTCTCTTTGTTTTAGTATCATTCCAAAATGATAACATTATAAGTAACTATTGTTGGCTGAAGCATTAATGTTTTATTTGTGTTAAGTAAAGTTATGAATAGAATGAAGCGTGTCCGGGAAACACCAGTGTATGTTTTCAAAACAAAATAAAACAAACAAAAAAAATATATATATACACTTTGAAAGATTTGGTAATAACAGACTTTAGATAAATCTAATCTTTAAAAGAGCTGTTATTAAAATTATAGAGAAGAAAATAATCCTTCTATCAGATACTAAGAGTTTTAAAGTACTTTAATGAATTTCATTTGTGTATGTAAAGATGTAATAGACTATTAAGTTATCTAAGTTGATGTTTTCTCCATATCATTTAATAGTAAGCATATGTTTGTTGTATACTCATTGCATGATTGTGGAACCTAGGCTTCCAATAACTTTTATTCTCCTCCCTTGAAACATGTTCCCAGCAAAATAATTTCCCATGCACTCCTCACTATCCACATCATATCCCAACTCCTCCTTGGAGCCTTTGATAATTACTGTAGTCCTCATTTTTTGTCAAAACTTTATATCTCATTTTTTCTCCCCTTAGTTAACATGAGTGCCTTAGTCAATATTTCATACTTAAGCACAGGCACTACCTTGTACTTATTTTTTTTCTCCAAAGCACCCAGCACAGTGCTGAACCTAAATAGAGCCTTAATGAATAATTGATTGTTTAATTAAACTCAATGCTTGTACAACAAGGATAATCCATTTCCTGACTCTGCAAGACAACACAAAAATTACTGTTTATCAGAGACTGCCCTTATTGCTGAACATGTATTGTAGGCAAAATACTAAAGCTGCAAGTACAAAAATCGTGCCAGATTAATGATCATCCCTGTGTTACCCATTAGAAGTTATTCGAATCAGCTTCAGTGCAGTGATTTTTGACCTACTTTCCATTTTTTAAATTAAATTAGGAGCTAAACTCTGTATTTCTTCCCATCTTTAAATAGCCAAACAAACATCAGCACTTCCAAAAATAAGTAAATAAATAAAATAGAAAAATTTCATCAGTTAAAAGACTATAAAGTATAGGATTTTTTCTTTTAAAAATGTGTTCTCTTATCTCTGGAAAACTCTCAAGGCAGTGTATTTTCATAAAAAAATTTAGACAAAAACAGTTATAAGTTGAAAGTTGAATGGACTTTTCAAAAGACCGGAAAAGGGGTGGGAATAAAATTTTGAACTGAATAAAGAAGAAATGGCAAACAGAAGAAATCAATTGTATGTTCCTGATACTTTTTTTTCTTGAAAACTACAAAATCCTAAATCATTTTCTAATTTCCCTTAAATGGGTATGAACCTCACAATCTTTTAAAACATAGGGAATATGTCCTACAACATTAAAATGGATATCACTGACATATTTAAGAATTTCAGCAAACGCGTATTCTTGAAACTTGAGGTATCAACATGTTTTTGTTTGAGTTGAGTAAGAACTCTGTAAAGGTCAGAATCCCACTTCAGATGAGATTTTGCTCTAGGGTGCAAACCCTTATAACAAGCTCACTCTAATTTTAATTAATGGTTGACATAGAAACCCTGTGAAATAAATAAAAATGATTCATTTGACAACATATGGCAAATGCAAGCTGGCTTTTTCATCTTTTTTTGTAACATCCATATTGTTATCACAAGGTAGCTATGGAATTTGGCTGCCTAAGAGACAATAACATAAAGGCTGCCCTTTTCAAATATCTGTGTTTCTCCCAGAAAGATAAATACTACAGAAGTATGCAAAATAAAGAGGAAAACAAAGATGTTCTTATACAATTTATTTGAGCTTATATCTTGAGCTTTCATGGAAGTTCATTTACAATTCTAAAGTCTCTGACTCATTGACTTCTTTAATTTATAAAGACATTAATTTAGCTACTACTACTGCAAGCTATTAGTTTCCCTGGTGGCTCAGATGGTAAAGAATCTGCCTGGAATGCGGGAAACCTGGGTTCAATACCTGAGTTGCCTGAAGAAGGGCATGGCAATCCACTCCAGTATTCATGTTTGGAGAATCCCATGGACAGAGGAGCCCACTACATTTGCTTGAGGACACTATTTTTAAAGCAATGCTTGGAAATCATCATTTCAAGTATTCACCGTATATTTTCAGAATAAAATAAAATGGAAAATTTGTTTTTCTTGTATTTTTGTAGAGTCCCAATAATTTTTAACCAATTCCTTTGACCCAGAAGCTATACTGCTCCTCCTGGAAACGGATGAGATTTTTTTCCTTAGCCCAAAGTTAAAGTACCAGAAATACAACCATTAATAAGACATGTGGGGCCTCACTGATGGTCCAGTAGTTAAATAAAAACAAACTCTGTGCTTCTACTGCAGGAGGCACAGATTCAATGCCTGGTCTGTAAACTAGGATCCCACATGCCGTGCAGAAAAGACAGGTAGCAAGCATATAATTTACTTGAAACAATTAGTAGAGAAATAGTCCAAAACTATTTAGATTTCACAGCAGATTTTAAGTGCTATACTTCCACGTATTTTACCATTAGCTAGTGGTAATGATAAATGGTACCAATAGAGTTCTATCTGCTTCCTTTATGTGACTGTGAATGTGATACCTGGGTTACTTTATAAAAATGTTGGAGAACTTTACTCTTCCTAGAATTTTTCTTTTGCCGTTCATGTATTCATTAATTTACTCACTCATATATTCAACAAACATTTATGAGTTGCTTAATATGAGAGCTGCTGTATCAGTCTCTGGGGAACCAATGATGAGGAAAAAAAGACTTGGCTGCTCTTCTCATGAAGGTAACAGTTTAGTAAAGTAAGTGGGTACTAATCAAACTATTACAGAAATAGATGTGGAATTACAACTTTTGATCAGTGCCATGAAGAAACGGATGTGGTACCATTGGATGGTAGACTAAGAGAAAGCTTCCCTAAGTTAAAAATGCAAGGGGACATTTAGGTTGCTTCCATGCCCTGGCTATTGTAAATAGTTCTGCAGTGAACACTGGGGTGCATGTGTCTTTTAGAATTGTGGTTTTCTCAGGGTTTATGTCCAGTAGTGGGATTGCTGTGTCATATGCTAGTTTTATTCATGGTTTGTCAAGGAATATCCATACTATTCTCCATAGTGGCTGTATCAATTTACATTCCACCAACAGTGCAGTAGCGTTCCCTTTTCTCCACACACTCTCCAGAATTAATTGTTGATAGTTTTCTTGTTGATGGCCATTCTCATTGGTGTGACGTGATACCTCATTGTAGTTTTGATTTGCATTTCTCTAATAATGAGCTAGGTTGAGCATCTTTAATGTAGTTGTTGGCCATCTGTATGTCTTCTTTGGAGAAATGTCTGTTTAGGTGTTTTCCCCTTTTTTAAAATTGGGTCATTTTTCTGATATTGAGCTGTATGAGCTCCTTATATATTTTGGCAATTAATCCTTTGTCAGTTATTTCATTTGCAATCCTTTTCTCTCATTCTAAGGGTTGTTTTTAACCTTTTTTAATTTTTTCCTTTGCCGTGCAAAAACTTTCAAGTTTAATTAAGTCTCATTTCTTTATTTTTGTTTTTATTTCCATCACTTTAGGAGGTTGGTCATTGCAACACTATTTACAATAGCTAGGACATGAAAGAAACTTAGATGTCCATCAGCAAATGAATGGTTGAAAAAGTTGTGAGATACACACACACACACACACACACACACACACGATGGAATATTACTCAGCCATAAAAAGGAATAAATTTGAGTCAGTTGTAGTGAGGTGAATGAACCCAGAGCTTGTTATATAGAGTAAAGTAAGTCAGAAAGAGAAAAACAAATATCATATATTAATGCATCTATATGGGGTATAGAAAAATAGTACTGATGCATCTAATTACAGAGAAGAAATGAAGATGCAAACATAGAGAATGGTCCAGTGGACACAGCAGGGGAAGGAGAAGGTAGGACAGGTTGAGAAAATAGCATTAACATATATCCATGATCATGTGTAAAACAGATAACTAGCGGGAAGCTGCTGTATAACACAGGGACCCTAGCCTGGTGCTCTGTGAGACCTAGAGGGGTGGAATAGGGTGGGGATGGAGGTGCAAATATATATAATTATGACTGATTCGCACTGATGTACAGCAGAGTCCACCGCAGCCTTGTAAGGCAATTATCTTCCAGTTGAAAAAGAATGGAAGGGGAGAGAACATAGCAGAAAAAGGAGGTAGCATGCACTCAGTCATCATATTTTCAACTAGGTACTGAGGTAACAGCTGTAATGAGACTTGGTGAATGGCCTTAAGTAGAAGAAAGCACGTGTTCTTTTAGCAACTGAAAAAAGATTGATGGGCTTGGAGTGTGAGGTGGAGGAGTTACGAATTGGAACCTCATGGTTGTCGGGAGAAGGGATATACAGAGTCTTATAAGCATTGTTTCCATTATAAAAGCAAAAGGAAGCCACTGAGAGTCAAGTGGGTAGTGATATAGCGGAGTATGTTGTCAAAACTACCTTGGGTGCCTATTTGGAGAAGATGTGCATGAAGGCAAATTATAAAGCCTTTCCCAGGTTGATTGCTCTTTGATAAAGTTCCACCTTCTCTTTATTTTCAGGGATATTTGGCATTAATTAGGTTGGCTTAAAGCTCAACATTCAGAAAACAAAGATCATGGCATCTGGTCCCATCACTTCATGGGAAATAGATGGGGAAACAGTGGAAACAGTGTCAGACTTTATTTTTTAGTGCTCCAAAATCACTGCAGATGGTGACTGCAGCCATGAAATTAAATGACACTTACTCCTTGGAAGGAAAGTTATGACCAAACTAGATAGCATATTCAAAAGCAGAGACATTACTTTGCCAACTAAGGTCCGTCTAGTCAAGGCTATGGTTTTTCCAGTAGTCATGTATGGATGTGAGAGTTGACTGTGAAGAAAGCTGAGCGCCGAAGAATTGATGCCTTTGAACTGTGGTGTTGGAGAAGACTCTTGAGAGTCCCTTGGACTGCAAGGAGATCCAACCAGTCCATTCTAAACATCAGCCCTGGGTGTTCTTTGGAAGGAATGATGCTAAAGCTGAAACTCCAGTACTTTGGCCACCTCATGCGAAGAGTTGACTCATTGGAAAAGGCTCTGATGCTGGGAGGGATTGGGGGCAGGAGGAGAAGGGGATGACAGAGGATGAGATGGCTAGATGGCATCACGGACTGATGAACGTGAGTCTGAGTGAACTCTGAGAGTTGATGATGGACAGGGAGGCCTGGCGTGCTGCGATTCATGGGGTCGCAAAGAGTTGGGCACGACTGAGCGACTGAACTGAACTGAAACGTGTACAACACTACTTTATTACTGTAAAATACTCCATTCTTTGGAGATACCCATCATCCTTCCTTTAATAATAAATCTCAAGAAGTCCACTTGGATAAACTGAGGAATGAATTTGCATTGGGAACTAGATGATAAAATCAGTGTGCTCTTTATCTAATGTCTGTGTATGTGTGTGAACGTGCACATGTAATTCTTTTTTCCTATGATGAAAAATATCTCCCTGTTCCTTTCATTTACATTCAAGTCCTCTTTCCATGAAGATTTTGAGAGACTGAAAAATCTATTTACCATCTTGATTAGATTGGTATATGTTCATTCTACATCTAGAATGATATTTTAAATAGGTTTTCCCATTTACATTCAATTGCACTTTTTAAAATCTGAATTTGGTGGTGGTGGCACTATTTGTCTGTCAAAATGGGCTATGATGATATGTGTTTGTTAAAACAACAAGAGATTTTTAAGAAGCTCTGCATGCCCTCTGCTAGGTGCTTGTGTGTGTCTCGTAGCTTTTTATCAGATGCAGCATTTATCCTGTAAGCCAGCTAGTTTCTCTCTCTCTCTCTCTCTCTCTCTCTCTCACACACACACACACACACACACACAGCAGCCAGTATTTTTCCATGCACAGTATTTTTCCTCTTCTACCTTGAAAACAGTTCACTATGTCTTATGCAGGTGTGAAGACACTGAAGTCGATTTTTTTTGGTGAGAAAATAAAATATGTTACTGTGTCATTTCTCTGGATATAACTGAAGTCTGTAGTGTGAATGTGGGCTCACCAACATGTTGTCTATAGCCTATATATATAGTACTTTCAGCCCATAATTTGTAGAACTGAGAAATGGAACCACAGATGACACATAAAAAACAATTAGCTTTGTGGAAATAAAGTGTTATAAACAGTTCTCAACTAAGGAAGGAAAAATTTCTCTCTACCCAAGGGCATGAACATGGATCTATGTGCAAGAGAAACAGACTAATGCAGGGGTTAGGTGTGTGCTACATAGAGGCAGGCTAGGTGTGTTGTAATCCTATCTCCACCATTTATCACCTGCATGCCATTGGCCGAAGTCCTTATTCTCTCTGTGTCTCAGTTATCTGGGCTCTGAAATTGGTACAATCATAGAGTTCACCTCATCTAATTCTGATGAGGATTAGATAAGAGGGAAACTGTGAAGGTATTAGAAGAGTGCCTGGCACAAAGTAAGGGATAAAAATGATATTAATTGATGGTAATCACGTCATATTGATTCAATAAACTGTGTGATTAAGACTCAGACCTTGTAGAGGACTTCGCTTATTTTCCAACTGTTTGCCTGAAATTCTCTGAGTGACAGCACAGGGAGAAAAAAAAAGGTATAGGGAAAGACTGACTTAGAAATTCAAATAAGTGACATTTCAAGCTACTGTTTAGTTCTTCATCACTGAGAAACAGCTTATTTTTGCATATTTTAAAGATGAAAGAAAATGCATGCATATTGATTTTAAATTAGGCTTTTGAATGAGGTAGAATTTTTCAAGGGATTTCCAATGGTGGGAAGATGAAACATTCATATCCAGGTGCACATTTTACTGTTTTAGGCTAAAATAAATCATTACAACTGAAGGTATCCCCAAAACTCCTCACATTGTGGAGAAAAGATTGGGGATATGCATATATATACATACATTCTCAAATACCGGATTCAAAATAGGTATCATGACCATACTTTCACTCAATGGTTTACCAGCAGTGAGGATTGTTAGATTTTTTGGTAGCATTGAAATTATTGTTATATTATCCGAAGTAAAAATGTGATAAAAGGTGATATCTAAGGATTTTATTTAGCTGTAGTCTTGCTAATACAGTTCAAAATGTGTGTTTTCCTAAGCAGCAGCTCAGATAACCTTCTGCAATGGAATAATTGTATTAATAATTAAATATTAGACAATGCTTATATCTGAATTCAACAAACTTCAGTCTCCCAAGTGCTTTAAATCCTTTTGTGATGAACTGATGGAAGGTTTGATCACTACAGATTAATCTTGTACTGGTCTTCATGTATTGTTAGGCTCATCTGGGAAGCCCCTTTCCTTTCTAGCTTTGTAAATTCAATGTGGCCAACCTGGTCTTTCTCCAGTACTGCCTATTCTATGAAGCTTCTTGAACATTCCCTGCTACTAATTATAATAATCATAAATGTTTCTACAATTATAATGCTACTACTAATATCATTACTTCTGCTGTTACCCATTAATATCACTGTCATAAGCATCAGTACTTATTGAGTGCTAAAGGTGAGCAAGTTTTATGTCCATCATTATAGTTGATCATCTCAATAGCACTCTGAAAGATACATGCTAATATTATTCTCTATTTATGTGTAAGCAACTGAGACTTGGAAAGTTTAAACAGTTATCCAAGTTCATTAATGCAAATAAAGATGGACCCAAACTTTAAATTCAGGTGATCTACCTCCAAGGCTTTAATCTCTTATCTACTCTGATTTACTACTCAAAATAATAATTGAGATATTAGATATTTAACTGGTACTTTCTTTATGTTTTAATCTTTATAGCTGAAATTTCTATTTCCCCCTAAATATCTTATCTCTCTTTCTTCCTTAAAACTAGAATCTAAAATTAGCTAGGCACATGAATATGACCCTATGTCCTAAATTTCCTGTGCATCTGTGTGAATTGTCTGTGTAATGAGTTGTTAGTGTAAGTTCTCCTTAAAAAGGAGAAGTTAAATAAAAAGGAGAAGTTCATCATCCTTTAATCCTTTCTTCACTCTCCCAGTTGTATTGGGGAGCTGGCAATGGACTGGCCATCAGATATGGAAGCCACATGCTAAGGATGGTAGAGAAGCATGGCAGAAGAATGGTCCTTGATGCTGTGCCACACTGAGCAACCCTATACTAACCCTTTCTAGGCTTATTTTACTTGGGGGAAATAAGTTTCTCTATGTTTATATCTGTTATTTTGAGGTTTTGTTCTCTTAAATATAACCTGATATTGTCTAACACACTCTCAGAGAGAAGAGAGTCTTTTATACAAGTGTGAATACTTCTAATGTTTAAAAGGTACTTGATAAATATCAGATTGCATTATGATAACTATACATTTGCAAATATCTTTGAGGTCTAAAGTAGTGAAAATCTAGGTCTATTATACATAAATTTACAAGTGTAGTATATTTGAAGCTCTTAGTTTTAGATCGTGTATTAGGCTAATGTTTATTTTGCAGGCACTCTAGTCACTTCTTTCATATTAACACATGGTAAAGTTGATAAAGAGCTATTATACATACTTGGGCACACTCACAGGGCTGACGGAATAAGGAAAATACATTGAGGGAAAGATGCCCTTTCTGAATTAATGTCGTCTCTATTACAGTGGCTTCCCAGGTGGCTCAGTGGTAAATCTTCTCTACCTGGCAATGCAGGTGATGCAAGGTTTGATCCCCAGGTCATGAAGATCCCCTGGAAGAGGAAATGACAATCCACCTCAGTATTCTCGCCTGAAAAATCTTTTGGACAGAGGCGCCTTGCGGGCTACAATCCATGGGGCTGCAAAAAGAGTTGGACATGACTGAGCAACTGAGCACTGAGCACATATTACAGTAGTCTTAACTATTGTTATTAAAGAACCTGTCAGCAACTACTGTATAAAATCTTCACTCTAATAGTTATGTATACTTTTCTTCACTAATCGAGTTTATTGTGATATAGCATTAGAAAACTTCTGGAAGTTAACACAAACCAAGTCAAGAAGGAAGGCAGTCTAAAAGTGCCTTCCAACAAGAGCTGTCAATGGTACAGAGCTGAGATTCTAAATAAGAAAAGTCACCATCGAATTATTAAAGAATCAACTCTATGCAGTTCAGTGTTGCTTTTATCTTGGGAATGTTGTCTAATACTTTACCTTATCAGAATAGAAAACAATATGGCATTAAAATAGAATGAGGAAAGTATTTATATTCAGTCTTTGTTCTTTTATTTATTATCTCAACTCTTAAGTATTTTCCTAGCCCTTGGGTCTTGCTGCTGCTACTGCTGCTAAGTCGCTTCAGTCGTGTCCGACTCTGTGCGACCCCATAGACGGCAGCCCACCAGGCTCCCCCGTCCCTGGGATTCTCCAGGCAAGAACACTGGAGTGGGTTGCCATTTCCTTCTCCAATGCATAAAAGTGAAAAGTGAAAGTGAAGTCGCTCAGTCGTGTGGGTGATGTAGGAATAACCAATATTGACATAAGTCATGCCTGCCTGGAGTTTACTTTCTGATGGATGAAGGCAGACAATAATCATAAATAATTGAAAGAGTAAGATATTTAAAAATAGTGGTTGAGGTTAACAAGATAATGAGATTGAAAGTGATCAGAGACAAAGGAACATCAGGTCAGATCTTTCTGAGGATGTGTGATTTGAGCTGAGACCTAGATGACAAGATATGCCAATCTTATGAAAATCTGGGGAAGAGCCATTTAGACAAGGCAAATAAGAAGTGCACAAGCCTTGAGGCTGGAACAAGCTTCAGTGACTCAGGAGATTGGAGATAACTTCAGAGCTTCAGGAGCAAAGTAAAATGAGGAGAGTGGTGGGTGCCAACATCAGAGGGGTAGGCAGGACTAGATTTTGTAGGACCTGGAAAATAATGGGAAGGGGTTTGAATTTAATTTTCAGTTCTTTCAACTTGAGAGGCAGTGAAAGTAGCAGTTTTATGTTAAAGACCTAAGTTCTTTGGCTGTTTATAGCTTCCAACTTAAACTTGGATTTCTAGGATGTGATCTTCTAAGTTCTTACCTCATATCTATATCTATATTCTTTAATTGACCATCAGTGCTGAAACTGTCTGATATTTCACAAATGCTCATGTTAATGGGAATATGAAAGCTGGAACAAGTTATGGATTCTTGTGGCCTATGATAAATCATGAATCTTACTCAATTATGAGCTTCTTTTTATTCATGATGAAAGCATACAGAAATAGTAAACTCAGCTTTACCTGCGATAATACATTAAGTTGATTAAATATTGATTTTTAATTTTAGATGTGTCATTTCTTATTTGATAATATTTTAGATTTGCCTTTTCCTATTTATTGCTCTATATATCCATTTTTAAAAACACATCATAGGAAAAGCTGTAGTAAGTTGTTAAATATATGGATAAGAGTAGACAAATGGAGACAAAGTAATATCAAATTGTATGTTTGTAAAGATGTTCTTATATTGTTTGCAAAATCGGGGAGGTATATTCTGCTCATTGGATTTATGTTACAGAATTATGCATTAGAGGCAGATACATTGCATTGTTTGCAGTATCTAAGTCAGAGAAAGTAGTATGCACTCACATCACCTACTCCTCCCAGGAACACAGACATCGCCAGTCAGCTTCCGCCAGTAGAACTCAGCCCCAGCCTAAGAAATCTTTTATCCTCATGTCCTGAGTAGCTACTACTCATCAGTGAGTTGTCAAGAGAAACGAGCTGATCAGTTGCTCTTGCCTTAAACTGACAAAGATCAAAGAAAATATGAGTCTTTTCCAGGTGTGAAAATTCTTGTTTGCATCTCACAATAGGGGATAACTTATAAAGAATATGGGCTCCAAGGGACTTAGGGTAAGATTAATAAAATGATTGACATATGTGTGCTCAGTTGCTTATTCATGTCAGACTCTTTGCACCCCTATAGACTGTAGTCCACCAGGCTCCTCTGTCCATGGAAATTTCCAGGCAAGAGTACTGGAGTGGGTTGCCACTTCCTACTCTAGGGATCTTTCCACCCTAGGGATCAAACCTGCCTCTCTTGCATCGCCTGCCTTGGCAGGCATATTCTTTACCACTAGCACCACCTGGAGGTGTTTAATAAATACTAGATTCCATATTTTTCCTGGAAACTCAAATGATACTACTTTGGCCTCAGTCATATCAGAGTACTATAGAGGTCCAAAAAGGTTTTTACTCTCAAATAAGACCTTTTCCTCTCCCATTATCAATATTATCTGGACTCTAATTTAGAGGAACATCCAAGGAAAATACACATCCACACCCCAGATTTACCTGTTTTTGTTTCAAGTCAGAAATTTATTGCTTGTCCAAATACATTTACAAGACTTCAGTTCAGTTCAGTTCAGTCGCGCAGTCGTGTCCGACTCTTTGCGATCCCATGAATCGCAGCACGCCAGGCCTCCCTGTCCATCACCAACTCCCGGAGTTCACTCAGACTCACGTCCATTGAGTCTGTGATGCCATCCAGCCATCTCATCCTCGGTCGTCCCCTTCTCCTCCTGCCCCCAATCCCTCCCAGCATCAGGGTCTTTTCCAATGAGTCAACTCTTACAAGACTTACAGATACTAAATACTGTGGTCTTCAAATAAGTTCTAAAGAAAAAGGGAAAAGGAAGGGAAGAGTTCATTAAAAAGGCCATTAATTTAGGTGAAGAATGCAAAAAAATTAAGGTTTTAAGTTTACAATACTTGGGCAAAATATATTGAACCTAATATTATACCATAAATATATTAATGTATATTTATATATTAAATATATATGAAATATATTTTATTAAACATAACATTCTAGCATAAATTATTGTTAAACATAATATTCTAGCATAAATTATTCAACATAAAATATCATCTACTCCTCGTGTGGTTTGTATTAAAGAAGGAATAAAAATTTGGGTGAATTCCCATTCATTGTTAAAATGATTTTTTATAATGGGATATATTTCCACCTATTTTATATAACTTTTTGAAAGTATCTTTTATAGTAAATGCTAAATTAAAAGCCATCATTTTTTCTCAGTTTAACTGAGAAATAATTAACATTTCACCATATAAGTTTAAGGCATATAGCCTAATGGTTGGATTAACATAGATTGTGAAATGATTGACACAACTTGGCTACCCTAACATCTGTCTTCTCATATAGCATATAGATACAATAAAAAGAAAATAAAGGGGGGAAAAATAAGTCCTTCTTATCTATGTTTCCTGTTCCTGCTGCTGCTAAGTCACTTTAGTCGTGTCCGACTCTGTGCAACCCCATGGAGGCAGTTGACCAGGCTCCGCTGTCCCTGGGATTCTCCAGGCAAGAACACTGGAGTGGGTTGCCATTTCCTTCTCCCATGCAGAAAAGTGAAAAGTGAAAGTGAAGTCACTCAGTCATGTCCTACTGTTAGCGACCCTGTGGACTGCAGCCTACCAGGCTCCTCCATCCATGGGATTTTCCAGGCAAGAGTACTGGAGTGGGGTGCCATTGCCTTCTCCTTCCTGTTCCTAGGAGATTATTTTACTTTATTAGAAACTTTTGAACTTTTTAGTTTATAACTTCTGGGAAATATATAGGACTTCTATCCCCATAGCAAGAAACGTTAATTAAGAGAGTCTATGATGGGGTGAATTAGAGGATGGCTCAAGCTCATGTTAGAACTTTCTAGTGCTTGTGAGGCATGTGAGTGAGTGAAATCTCTCAGTCATGTCTGACTCTTTGCGACCCATGGACTGTAATCTACCAGGCTTCTCCCTCCATGGGATTCTCCAGGTAAGAGTACTAGAGTGGGTTGCCATTTCCTTCTCCAGGGATCGAACCCAGGTCTCCTGCATTCCAGGCAGATGCTTGAGACATGTGGGTAATTAAAATATATTGTTATCTTTTGTTAAAATTGTTTCATTTGCTTTAGAATTTAAATAGGTTTAAATAATTGTATAGGAACCCTCTTTTATAAAAATGAGGTGTGGGTTAAAAATAAATTGATTCAGAAATGCAGGATGTTAAGAGGAGACAACTTTTATTTATTTTTGAGCCCTCAGATTCATGCTGGACACTCAATAAATGCTTGTTGAATAAATGAATAATCTGAATTTAGCTAGAACTCTTAAAACATGAGATGACTGTTCCCCAAATGAAATATAAATGCAAAAAGGTACTTCTATAGATTTTTATTTCCCTATATACTTCCAAACTGCAACAGCTGTTTTATGAAGTATAGGAATATTGCTCTTACTCATTCTCACCATGAAAATGTCTGTTGCAAATAACTGAGCTCTCTAATAGTTCATAATGACCTGTCCCTTCAAGCAGAACTAATCAGCGATTTGGAATCAACCTGCCAATTCTAAAAATGAGACATTGCTCATATTGATTTCTTATGCAGCTATCTATCATCTTTGTACTGAAGAAGAAAACTGCAATAAGTTAACATTGATGAATGTTAGGAATAAACTTTCAAACCATAGGTTTTGTTGAGTATTACCTAACATGGGTTCATTTCTTCTTAACCCCTAGTGATGATGTTTGCAATGAGAAAGCTAATATTACATTAGAAAACTCATGTGTGTGTGTTAATAATATAATGTATTAATATTCAGTTCAGTTCAGTTGCTGAGTTGTGTCTGACTCTTTGCGACCCCATGAATTGCAGCACACCAGGCCTCCCTGTCCATCACCAACTCCCGGAGTTCACTCAGACTCATGTCCATTGAGTCCGTGATGCCATCCAGCCATCTCATCCTCTGTCGTCCCCTTCTCCTCCTGCCCCAAATCCCTCCCAGCATCAGAGTCTTTTCCANTCAGTTCAGTTCAGTTCAGTCACTCAGTCATGTCCGACTCTTTGCGACTTCATGAGTCACAGCACACCAGGCCTCCCTGTCCATCATCACCTCCCGGAGTTCACTCAGACTCATGTCCATCGAGTCAGTGATGCCATCCAGCCATCTCATCCTCTGTCGTCCCCTTCTCCTCCTGCCTCCAATCCCTCCCAGCATCAGAGTCTTTTCCAATGAGTCAACTCTTCGCATGAGGTGGCCAAAGTACTGGAGCTTCAGCTTTAGTATCATTCCTTCCAAAGAAATCCCAGGGTTGATCTCCTTCAGAATGGACTGGTTGGGTCTCCTTGCAGTCCAAGGGACTCTCAAGAGTCTTCTCCAACACCACAGTTCAAAAGCATCAATTCTTCGGTGCTCAGCCTTCTTCACAGTCCAACTCTCACATCCATACATGACCACAGGAAAAACCATAGCCTGGACTAGACGGACCTTAGTTGGCAAAGTACTGTCTCTGCTTTTGAATATGCTATCTAGGTCGGTCATAACTTTTCTTCCAAGGAGTAAGTGTCTTTTAATTTCAAGGAAATGCCAAAAGACTTTCTGAAGAGGTAAAAGTGTAAGGACTCACAATGCACCTCAAAAAAGAATTTCTTTAGCACTTTCCTATGCATACATGGATCTCTCTGTAAAGCCCCATTCCCAACGCTTTTCATGGATTACTGTATTTCTAATGTACTCCCGAAATGTTAGTAGGGAAAACTTTTCTTTAATGAATAAAAAGCTCTTGAGTTTCCTCTGACATTTACTTCCAGTATGTGGCCTTTTATTCTTCTCAGCTGTCATTTACAATTGCAGTGTTCCCCTGTCTTTGAGGGTAAACTCTGATGATATTAGAGAGAGCAGATTCAATTTATAAAGCTAGACAGGGAGGCATAACTCATATCTCCTTTGGAGGCTCATTGCATTATATCAGCCCAGCACTCTACTGGGTTCAACTGCTTTGGTGGATATCATTTAACCCTAGGATAGCCATGCTGAGGTTACAGTCACTCTTTGTATAATGGAGTTCTGTTTACCAAATTCCAGGTTGTTAATATTGTACTGACAGCTCACATCAAATATGTGTAAAGAAGAGTTCTAAGATAGAAACATAATGTAAAATTATCTTATTAATCCTCATAGCAGCCCTCTAGTGTCAATAGTTATCCCCATGTGACAGAAGAGAACAAGGGGACTTCGAGGAAATGTTTGTCTGAAGCTCTACAGCTTTTTAGTAGAAGAGAGGTTCTATGCAGTTCTATCTCACTCCAGAATCCAGGAGCATAAGCATTTCACTAGTCGATTCTGAATGCTTCCTGACAGAAGGGCACCAGCTATTAAATGGACATGAAGGTGTCTGTGATGTCCACACATCAGGCTAGACATTAGGAAAGCCAGACACAGGTAAGGCTCAGCAGCCCATCGTGTGCTCTATGGGCAATTCCTATAACCTCAAACTCAGTCTCCTCAGTTTAAAAATGAGGCCACTAGACTAGATTACAGGTATCCCTGCTTTAGGGATAAAGGTCTACATTAGCCCCTCCTTTTGCTAATGAAAAGAAGTCTGAAAGGATCTTCACTTTTATGTAGAAAAACAAAAGCGAAATATAGCATACAGCATTCCTTTTACAGTTAGCTGCTACAGAGGCAGCACACCCCAAGCACCAACGAGCACCATCAAGCCCCCTCCCCCAAGAACTACCCTCTGCATCTCAACATCAGCCCCCATAGCTTTGAACTGTGTCTGTGAGCATCTCTGCTTTATGATGACTGCTTCTGTGTTTTCTGCCGTTTCAGCTTTCGGGAGGTTTTATGAGAGCACTCTACTTTTCAAGAGCAGGAGAAACCCATTTAAGTTTTAAAGTTGCTTAAATCCTCAAACTCTGTGGTCAGTAGACTAGGCTCTGCTATTTTCTAATTATGAGAACGTGGGTAATTTCTCTCTAACAGTTTGCTCATCAGTAAAATGGAGGTAATGCTTGCATCTATCCATTTCCATGAGAAAATCCAGGGAAAGCATTTAACACAATGTATTAACTTATCATCATCATCGCTATCATCATCACCATCATCATGCTAACTATTATTATTACAAAAGTTTCTCACTTACTAGTATGGATATTCGGAGAAGGCAATGGCACCCCACTCCAGTACTCTTGCCTGGAAAATCCCATGGACTGAGGAGCCTGGTAGGCTGCAGTCCATGGGGTCGCTAAGAGTCGGACACTACTAAGCGACTTCACTTTCACTTCACTTTCATGCATTGGAGAAGGAAATGGCAACCCACTCCAGTGTTCTTGCCTGGAGAATCCCAGGGACGGGGGAGCCTGGTGAGCTGCCGTCTATGGGGTCGCACAGAGTCGGGCACGACTGAAGTGACTTAGCAGCAGTATGGATATTAGTAGTAGCAAAATAGTCATAGTACATTTATAACGGACCTTGCCACTTGTCTCATAACACTACCTAAGGCAGATGAGTAGGATCAACAGAAAATGGCATGGCAGTTACATGCTAAGAAAATCTCACTCTACATTTATCACATTATGATCATATCATTGTGAAGGGTTTAAGAAGCACTGAAGGAAACTCGCTGGTCCTAACAGATTAATATACCAGCCAGCACAGCTCCAGGAAATCCTAGCTACTTAACAGTTGATGGAGTAGGTCACTTAACCTGTCCTAAAATCTGGGACTTTTCCCAAAGCACTTTGGTGTCCAGCCATTCATATTCAGATTAAAGTGTTTGGTAAGGAAGAAGGTGGAGAGGTCCTTGCTGAACTAAAGGCAATCATTTCTCAAAAAAGAAATTTAAAACATTTAATTTCCCCCAAATCTCACAAACTACAATTATATATGTTGTTCAGTCACTAAGTCATGTCTGACTCTGCCACCCCATGGACTGCATCACACCAGCCTTCTCTATCCTTATCCATGTCCCAAAGTTGGTGTTTTGGGGACACCAACAAATTCATATCTATTGAGTCAGTGATGCTCTCTAACCTTCTCAGCCTCTGTTGTCCTCTTCTCCTTTTACCTTCAATCTCTCCCAGCATCAGAGTTCTTTCCAATGAGTCAGTTCTTCACATTGTGACCAAATATTGCAGCTTCAGCTTTAGCATTGGTTCTTCCAATATTTAGAGTTGATTTCCTTTAGGATTAACTGATTTGATCTCCTTGTTATCCAAGGGACTCTCAGGAGTCTTCTCCAGCACCGCAATTCAAAAGCATCAATTCTTTAGCATTCAGCCTTCTTCATGGTACAACTCTCACATCCGTACATGACTACTAGAAAAATCATAGCTTTGACTATATGAACCTTTGTATGTGTGTGTGTGTATATATATATTTAATTAAAAAAAATTTTTTAAATCAATACTGCAGTTTGGGTTGAAAGGCTTCCTTTTGCATGTGGCTCTCTCCAGCACAGCCACCATAAGCGAAGAAGATGTGGAAGCAAACAAATGTAGTATGTCCTCCCGAAATATGTATTTCCACAGCTGGATCCCCAGAAGCCTTCTT
This sequence comes from Aepyceros melampus, assembly GCA_006408695.1. Classification (NCBI taxonomy): domain Eukaryota; kingdom Metazoa; phylum Chordata; class Mammalia; order Artiodactyla; family Bovidae; genus Aepyceros; species Aepyceros melampus. The sequence continues at coordinate 27,636 of SJXQ01003133.1, read as the reverse complement.
TTTCAGTCCTAAAAAAATTATAATAGAAAAGACAAGTTGACATTACAATTAATGAAGTCAGGAAGGTGTAAGTTTGATTACTGCTGCTGCTACTGCTGCTAAGTCGCTTCAGCAGTGTCCAACTCTGTGCGACCCCATAGATGGCAGCCCACCAGGCTCCCCTGTCCCTGGGATTCTCCAGGCAAGAACACTGGAGTGGGTTGCCATTTCCTTCTCCAAGGCATGAAAGTGAAAAGCAAGAGTGAATCGCTCAGTTGTGTCTGACTCTTAGTAACCCCATGGACTGCAGCCCATTAGGCTCCCCCGTCCATGGTATTTTCCAGGCAAGTGTGCTGGAGTGGGGTGCCATTACCTTCTCCGAAGTTTGATTACACTAATCTACAAATTCCATAAAAGCCAAAATGGAATATTTAAAAATTCACTCTGTATCCTTGGTGCCCAGGAGAGTGCTTAATGCACAGAACACACTAAAGGACAATTTATTTAAAGAGTAAACACAGGTATTTATTCCCATTTCTTTCAGAATTTTCCACAGTTTATTGTGATCCATGCACTCAAAGGCTTTGACATAGTCAATAAAGCAGTAATAGATGTTTTTCTGGAACTCTCTTGATTTTTCAATGATCCAGCGGATGTTGACAGTTTGATCTCTGGCTCCTGTATACAGGTCAGGGAGCAACAGTTAGAATTGGACATGGAACAACAAACTGGTTCCAAATACGAAAAGGAGTACATCAAAGCTGTATATTGTCACCCTGCTTATTTAACTTATATGCAGAGTACATCATGAGAAACACCAGGCTGGAGGAAGCACAAGCTGGAATCAAGATTGCCGGGAGAAATATCAATAACCTCAGATATGCAGGTGACACCACCCTTATGGCAGAAAGTGAAGAAAAACTAAAGAGCTTCTTGATGAAAGTGAAAGAAGAGAGTGAAAAAGTTGACTTAAAGCTCAACATTCAAAAAACGAAGATCATGGCATCCAGTCCCATCACTTCATGGCAAATAGATGGGAAACAGTGGAAACAGTGGCTGACTTTATTTTTCTGGGATCCACAATCACTGCAGACGGTGACTGCAGCCATGAAATTAAAAGTCGCTTACTCCTTTGAAGGAAAGTTATGACCAAACTAGATAGCATATTAAAAAGCAGAGACATTACTTGGAAAACAAAGATCTGTCTAGTCAAGGCTATGGTTTTTCCATTGCTCATGTATGAATGTGAGAGTTGGACTATAAAGAAAACTGAATGCAGAAGAATTGATCTTTTGAACTGTGGTGTTGGAGAAGATTCTTGAGAGTCCCTTGGACTGCAAGGAAATCCAACCAGTCCATCCTAAAGGAGATCAGTCCTGAGTGTTCATTGGAGGGACTGATGTTGAAGCTGAAACTCTGATACTTTGGCTACCTGATGCGGAGAGCTGATTCATTTGAAAAGACCTTGATGCTGGGAAGGATTTAGGGCAGGAAAAGAAGGGGATGACAGAGGATGAGATGGCTGGATGGCATCACCGACCCAATGGACATTGGTTTGGGTGGACTCCAGAAGTTGGTGATGGACAGGGAGGTCTTGCGTGCTGCAGTTCATGGGGTTGCAAAGAGTCGGAGACGACTGAGCGACTGAACTGAACTGACTGAAACACATGTATGCCTCTGTAAAAAACTGTGTGACTCCAACAAGTTACATAATTTTCACCTCTCCAAGCTTCATTTTCATCTCTAACTAACCCTTACTTTTCAGGGTTAGTGAAAATGTTTTTTAATAAAAGAGATGTTGTAGGTAAGAAGGCAGTGAACGTACACTCATGAAACAGCTGTTACTGCGGTGATGTAGTCCAGCAGCCTGCCATCAAAGCATCCTTGGCTGCATGAAAATCTGTGCATCACTTTATCCCTTGGAAGGATCTGGACACACACCTTGATATCCCCTAGTAATTTTCAGAATAATAATTAGATTCATGAGGAAAGCAAATTATTGTTGTTTGTTCATGGGATTTGGTGAATATCGAATCACCATATGATTCTGGTCAGCAGCACCTCTCGATGTGAAACTTTCTCATAAACCAGTGGTGGTAGCACATGTGCGCACAGCCCTTCTGGAAATCAGTGTGACTGTGCATGCAAAGAGTCTTAACATGGTTTAGAGCCGTAACACGGTTTACACCCTTTGGTCTTATGAGCCTCCTTCTGGGATTAGTCATAAAGAAAGAACCACAGGTGGAACCATAGATGTATGCACTAGAATGTTAATTACATTACTATTCCTATGTAGTTCAAAAAAAAAAAATTGAAGTGCAAAAACATAAAACTCCTAGAACATAAGAGAAAACCCAGATGACATTGAGAATGGTGATATCTTTATACATTTAACCCAAAGGCACAATCCATGAAATGATCAATAACAAGGAGTACTGATGTCTAAGAAGGCTACAAACTCTATGATTTCAACTATATGACATTCTGAAGAGGAGAAGACTACAGAGACAATAAATAGATCATTGTTTGCCAGGGGTGAAGCCTAGGAAGAAAGACATGTAATATAGGCAGCATACAGAAGAATTTTAGGGCAATAAAAATACTCTGGCATTTTAATAACGTATATATGTTATTATAAATTTTTCCCAACACATATAATATATAACTCCAATAGTGAACCAAAGGCAAACTATGTACTTTAGGTCATTATAATGTGTCAATGTAGGCTTGTTTTTAATAATAATTGTTCCATTCTGATAAGTAATGTTGATAATAGGGGAAACTATGCAGGTGTGGGGTCAGAGGTATGGGAAATTGCTCTACCTTATTGTTAAGATTTTTAACTTAATATTGCTCTTAAAAAGAGTTTTAAAGGGAAAAAACAAACAATCAACAAACAAATATGCAGATACAGTTTGGAAGTCCCCTACATGCCATCCTATACATTACAATGTAGGTTTCAGTATACATTCTTAGAATTTGAACAGGGAGAATTTCTCAAAACAAACTAAATTTTGATTGAGTTCCTTCAATCTATTCTATAAATCAATTAATCTACTGAGCTAACAATTTTTGATTAGTTGATTCTTTTCATAATTCTTACTAAGAGAATTTTGAAGTGTCATAAAATCCAGGAATTGCATGACTTGGAGAATTCCATTAAATTATATATTTAAAGGAAACAATATGTGCTCATTTTAAATAGTATATATATATATTTATTTCTATTTTTATCAAGTGTGGATAACTTATCCAAAAACATTAAAGTATCATTATATCTGAACAATGAGAGCTACCAGGATAAATAATACGTAGTTACTGTAGCTGGTGTACTACACAAATATTAATTAGTTGTCATTATTACATTTATAAAAAAGATTCAGTATATTCCTACATCTTTGAACAACAAATAAACATTGAGTACCTAGCATAGCACAGATAGTTGGCTATTAATCTAAGTTCATATATTATCTGAAATTCCTTGGATCTCAAATTCCTTGGATTTGTTTCTTTTGCATATGTGTGGTCTTGTATCTGAACATAGGAGAGAAACTTTTATCAAAAAGCATTCATACCCTATGACATCAAAGTAGAAAATCAAAATAGTTTTATAAGTCAAATTCATAAGCTTAGATTCCCTGTTGGCCTTTGAAGTATGTCTTTGTACAAATTTGCATGTCACTGGTGTGCTAGTCATGCTAATTGTGGTCAAATTTTATGAGAAATACTGCCAAAAATGGTATAGTTGGCTATTAATCTAAGTTCATATATTATCTGAAATTCCTTGGATCTCAAATTCCTTGGATTTGTTTCTTTTGCATATGTGTGGTCTTGTATCTGAACATAGGAGAGAAACTTTTATCAAAAAGCATTCATACCCTATGACATCAAAGTAGAAAATCAAAATAGTTTTATAAGTCAAATTCATAAGCTTAGATTCCCTGTTGGCCTTTGAAGTATGTCTTTGTACAAATTTGCATGTCACTGGTGTGCTAGTCATGCTAATTGTGGTCAAATTTTATGAGAAATACTGCCAAAAATGGCTAATTCTCCTAAGCAAATTTGAAATGAAAAATTCCAGAACAGTTCCAGAGTTTCATTTCCATTTGTTGTCTTTCTCAAAAACTTCTGCCTCTGGTTCATATTTCCTTATCTTCCTTTGTGACATTCAATTATATTTTCTATTACTATCTGTAGTCATGATTCTTAACATTTACTTTGACTGATGCCTTTATCTTGTCTGGAATTCTGGTTATACTTTGAACTTTACTTGAAGTTTATGAATATTACTGTCTCAAGAAGACTTGGTCTTGCTTTCAAAACTTTTATTCATATTATATTTAGCATCAAATTTAGCAACTCTTTCCTTTCCCACTAATCAGCTCAATTTAGATCACATAATAATTTCTAAATGTAAATATTAATATATACTTAAGTACATTTGATACTTAATGAACAGTCACTTTACATTATCTTTATTCTCTGTCTTATTGTTAAATTAATTAGTAAGGGGGCCAATAGACTGAGGTGGTTGTAATGGCCTGGCAGTCTGTGTAAATAAACTAGAACCTAAAAGCAATCAGTCACTAAAAATCAAAGGGGATTTGAGCTATAGCCAACCAAAAATTTCCTTATTTTGCACTTTTTTGTTTTATAAACATCTCTCTCCTGAGTTCCTATATGTAAGTACTCCTTACAACTTCTGGTTATGTAATGTACTATTAAAACAGATTTTTGCTCAAAGAAACTTGAAATACCAATATGCCTCACTTTAACTTTTAACACTATATTTTGTGAACCTTACAATATAAAAGTTAAATTTTACAAAATTCTGGGCTTTGTTTTAATCTTTTAAAATTTTGACCTCACTGTGGTGACCTGAGGACAAAGAAGCAGATAAAATCTAGCAGGTCTTGGAAAATAGGAACAGGAAAACCAGACCCCTATTGTCCTTCCCTCCCCCATGTTGCAATTATTAATGGATTTCAGATCCTCCTGAATGGTGTAGCCTGTCTCCCTTCCTACCCTATAGGGAGAAGGTATTTGCCTTATTCTTCCCCCAACCAGTATATGTGCCTCATTCAATCAACAAATGACCCGCAAGACCCCTTTCCTACTCCTTGTACCCTGGGTATAGCAGTGGACTAAGGACCCCTGTTCAGTGTCGGTTTTCCCTTGAGTTGGCCTGCTGTTCTAACAGTGTCACCCACTCTAATAAACTTTATTTCCCTCTCATTCTGTCTCATGTCTGGAAATTCTAGTCCAGCCCATGGCTGGTACAAGACACTCACCTTATAACTTATTTTAGCAAAATACTATGTTGAATGAATAATATCACTAAAATATGCTTACTTGCTTAACAAACATTCTCTTAATGTTTTAAAAATATCAGAATATTCAAACAAGAATTATCTTCTCTTGTTTTGTAGCTCTTTCAAATGATGGGATGATAACAGAGACAGAAGATTCTACAATAGGATATTAGGCATTTTACATAATTTATTTGAGCCTTTATTTCCTCACTTTAAAAATATTTACATTGCCTAATATTACCATTCTTCTTGAAGCCTTAGATAGTATTCTAAGGAGCCATTTGGGGCCATTTAAAAGATTAACTCCTTTTAAGTGTCCTAAAGAAAATGTATTTTTAATGGAAATTTGCTTTAATCAAGATCATGGCATAATTTGAGGCATACTTAAATGGTGTGTCCTGGTGATTCTTACATATAACTGTTGATTCTTCAAAGAAAGAAAATTAAGTCATGAGGGAAAATGAAGTTATGAGACTAGGACCATGGTTCCTGTTTTCTATTCCTCGAACACTGAAACTGAGCAAGACAACCAGTAAAGGGAGGAGGTGAAATTCCAAACCTTGGATCTTAGGCTCTGATTCATACTGGATATTAAATTTTATTAGAGTCATGAAAAGGACACAGATACCCTCTGAGGTCCATGGGAGGCAGAAGTCTTTATTTAATATATAGATGTAATATGAAAATGGCAGGCTGTCCTTAAAACTTAGAGAAACCCCTGGTAGTAAGTCCTAAGAGTATAGGCATGAAAGAAGAAATGCAGCAAACTAACTTACACATTAATTAGATGAAATTGGGGAAGAAGCTGTCAGTACAAAGAAAAAAAAATGCCTTTGGGATATTCTAAATAAAGTTTAGAAAGTTTAAAACATTCTGAAGAAAGTGGCAATCTCTATTTTAAAAAGATTCTGTAGATATAAAAGAAGACCAACCAACTGAAAGAGCAAAGCCTATTTATTTAGAGCTTAATAGTCAACCACTAACATATGCTTGCAGTGATTCAAAGAGAGACAGAGGAATGGGAGAGCTTTACAGAAGTGATGGGTTTCAGATATGTCCTTATGGAAAGGTGTTGACATATGAAAGGTATAATTGTGTAACTAGAAGTACTAGAAGAGGGGAAAGCTATGTGATTGGTAAGGGATGCATATTTGGCTTTCTCTGATTGGTCTCAATTAAAAGTGGGGACAAAATTAGGAAGATGTTGGCTATGAACAAGCCCTGGCCATTTGGGACCAAATGTTAGAGATTTTATTGTTTACCTCACTTTCTGAATTGTCACTAGAGATAGCAATCTGGCTTCCTTCAGGTTCAGCTAATAGCAAGCTGGCTTCCTGAGTTATTTACTATAAAGGGCTGGTTTCTTGGATAACTTGCACCAGGCAGTGGATCAAAGTTATATTTTTACATATTGTCTAGCTATCATCTGTTTGTATATTCAGTCTCTTAATTACATGCAATGTAACACACATGAGTGAAGCTTTCTTTGGTGCAGGAAGTAATCATAAGACCCATCTTGTATAATTTTAATGCTGGAAGTATATGAAAACAATATTTTTTATAAATTTTTTCCTTATTATTTTCATATTGCTAAGTGACATCAGATTTGAATTAAGATTATGCTGATCAATCCTGGAATAGAAATTGCACAATCACACCTCACAGACAAACACAATGGAAGAAGGAATAAAGAAAAAGCAAAAAGAAGAGTTTGCCTTCTAATATTATGGTAAGAAATGAAAGTTAGTTTTGAAAAATTAAAAGGTATGAGTTTTTGAATAGGGAACAGATCCAATTATTTAAGAATTTATTTCAGAACTACATGTTATATAACTAAAACCATTAAGATTTGTTGATTATATTTTGCTAGTGTTCAGTTTAATATTTATGGCATGATTCCTGAAAAATAGTCCATAAGAATTTAATAAAAACAACAGTTAATATTTACTCTTATGAGAAAATGTGTCAATTCATCTAAGTTATCCACAATTTTATGATTAAAATAATGTTTTTAATATTTGTAAGTATTCTAATTATAGTAAGTCAGAGTTTATTAGGACACTCAATAATGTATTAAAAGATAAGCTGTTCATGAGTTTGGAAGTTCTAAGTTTGATCTATGATATTACAATTTATTAAACTGGTAATCTCCATCAGTAAATCTGAAATTAAAAGTTGCAGAATGATAATGATGTCTACTCAGTGTATTGTTATTAATGAGTACCAAATAAGAAATTCCTGTGTAAAACAGAACATTCACTATAAACATGAGATCATTACTATTTCATTATTATTACTATTATAAAATTATATTAACATATATACTTATGTTAACTTTGTGTTTATAATATGGAAACCAAAATCATAAACACAGAGAAAACTTTGACTGCAGGTCAAACATCCTATCTGTTTAAATGACCTGGGTTAAATAAGTAAAAAAGTGAATGAAAGCCACTCAAGTCACGTATGACTCTTTGCAACCCCATGGACTGTAGCCTTCCAGGTTCCTCTGTCCATGGAATTCTCCAGGCAAGAACACTGGAGTGGGAAGACATTCCTTTCTTCAGGGGATCTTCCCAACTCAAGGATCAAACCCAGGTCTGCACTGCAGGTGGATTCTTTACCATCTGAGCCACCAGGGAAGCCCTTAATAAGTAAGGTATTTTTGCAATTACAGGAGACCAACCAAACTGTGGAGTGTGTGGAAAGAGACTCTATATAGATTTCTCTTCAAGTAGGACTTCTGTACAGCTTTGGTAAGATTGTTCAGCAGACAGCTTTCAGCTCTCAGTACTGCCAGAGGCTTCCTCAGTGGTAGAAAGCCACTCTTCCCAAGTATATACTGTTCCTGGATTAGGGGTTGAGGTGCCATCCTGTGACTGAGCTAGGAAAGAGTATGAATACTGGGTGATTTCAACCCAACTCTGTAAACTCTAAAGGCAAATTTGTCCGAGGGCTCTCTACCAAAATAGCCAATACTTTGTCAGAAATGCATCTGAGTTTAACTTCTTCCTCTGTCCAAAATTATGCTTTTTTTTTTTTTTTCCCCCAAAGGTGATAATCTCTACTAGGTAGCTTGAACCAGAAAATCTCCTTGAACATCTGCTTTCAGAGAACTTGACTTGTCACTATTTTCCAAGGTGGTAAGATAAAATTTTTGAGTTTGATAATCTGGGGACAGGCTGGCGTTGGAGAGCCTATTGCTTGAGATAAATGAAGCACCAACAAGCCTGAGGTATACTTGGTTCTTGACAAGTTTATTTATTTTTTTAATTAATTTTTATTTTTTTAGTTTGTTTTGCTTTACAACACTGTATTCGTTTTGCTACACATCGACATGAATCAGCCACGAGTATACATGAACTCCCAATCCCGACCCCCACCTCCCCCCTCCCGCCCCACACCCTCTCTCTGGATTATCCCCGTGCATCAGTCCCAAGCATCCTGCATCCTGCATCAAACCTGGACTGGCGATTCGTTTCACTTATGATATCACACATGTTACACTGCCACTCTGCCAACCCATCCCACCCTCTCCCTCTCCTACAGAGTCCAAAATGCCGTTCTATACATCTGTGTCTCTTTTGCTGTCTTGCATACAGGTTTATCATTACCATCATTCTAAATTCCATATATATGTGTAAGTATACTGTATTGGTGTTTTTCTTTCTGGCTTACTTCACTCTGTATAATCGGCTCCAGCGTCATCCACCTCATTAGAACTGATTCAAATGTATTCTTTTTAATAGCTGAGTAATACTCCATTGTGTATATGTACCACAGCTTTAGGGTAATGGTGGATAACATGAAATTTTTTCTTTTTTTTTTTTTAATGAAATTTTTTCTTTACAAAAGAATGTGAGCTCCTCTCAGGAACAGCTCTCATCTCTCCTCTTGGCTACTAAGTTTAACTCAGGTTAAACTGCAGTTAACAATCAATCTGAGGGGATTCGCCGGTGGCTCAGTGGTAAGAATCTGACAGCCAAAGGAGGGGACACAGGTTCAGTCTCCAGTGTAGGAGGATCTCACGTGCCACGGAGTGACTAAGCCTGTGTGCCACAGCTGGTGAGCCTGTGCTCTATGAGAAGCCACAACTACAGAGCCCATGTGCTGCGACTACTGAAGCCCAAGTGTCATAGAGCCTGTGCTCCATGATGAGAGAGGCCGCTGTGGGGGTAAGCCCAGGCACTGCAACTAAAGAGGTGCCCTGACTTGCCACAAGCAGAGAAAAGCCCTTGCAGCAACAAAGACTCAACACACACAATAAATAAATAAATATAATCTAAAAAATAAAAGAGTCAATCTGGGGGCCCGATAATGGGCATATCCAAAAACATCTAGAACATCTAGCCAGCATGCAGTGAAAAAAGCTGCAACAAAACCCACGAGACTAGATTCTGAAGACTTTTAACAAGAGTGCTGAAAGATACAAATGGTAAAGGAAAACTCTGTTGATTTTTCACAGATTGATGAAATTGGTGAAATTGGCCCAATTTCCCAAATAATACCTTTTAATACCTCATGAGAACCACAAGAAAGGGCAACTGAAAACACCGAAGGAGTCACGAACTAAACTAACTTGAAATGCCTAATACTGGCAACTCTATGACAAGGAAGTATGTGCCTCAGTTCAGTTCAGTCGCTCAGTCATGTCCGACTCTTTGCGACCCCATGAGCTGCTGCACACCAGGCCTCCCTGTCCAACACCAACTCCCAGAGCCCACCCAAACTCTGTCTCGACTAGACAGACCTTTGTCGGTAAAGTAATGTCTCTGCTTTTTAATATGCTGTCTAAGTTGGTCATAACTTTCCTTCCAAGAAGTAAGCATCTTTTAATACCATGCCTGCAATCACCATCTGCAGTGATTTTGGAGCCCCCAAAAATAAAGTCTCTCACTGTTTCCACTGTTCAAGTGAATATACTATTAATGACTAGAGGACCCACCTGAGATTCTTTTCCACTGGAAAACCTAGAAGATCTTCCATACACTGAGGCTATGAAAGACTGAGGGTGCACCAGTGTATTAAAAACAGTATCAGTATCTATTCACCATAGGTTAATGTTTACAGTAGAAGAGACCATTACAGAATATGTTTCAGTAGCAAGCAGATGTAAGGACTGCAGATAAGAGAGGCTAAAAATGGCACTGAGCTGGGAGATCAGGATCTCAATAAGGACTGTCAAAGGTATATACAGATATGTTATTTAATAATAAAATGATCACAAATGACAGAATACAACTAAAACTGACATAGGTAAAATTGATTGAGATAACCGAAACCCCAAGAAAAGAATATCTTTCTATTTCTGGCACTACTGCATCCAGGACAAAATCACCTTCATGTTTATCTTTTGCTTTCTCTTATCACTAGCTTTCCTATCCTTTGTGTTGGCAAGAGCCAAGAAAAGACTTCCCCTTCCAACAATGAGATGATTATCACCAGCTCCAAGAAGGCTTCCTGTTCTCTCAGAAACACCACTGGAAAATGGAACTCTTTCTTACACTGTTCCAAAAATCAGCTAGTTATGAGTCGCCTTTGCTAACAGATCTTGCTTCAAGTTCATGTTCATCCATGAACAACTACCTATAGTCAGTGTAATGGAACATATATTTTGGCCAATTCTGAGTCAAATGGCAACTCCTGGAGCTAGAAAGAGTTGTTTTTTCTAAAGCATGTTGACTAAGTGGAGGATATGTGTTTTGCCTTAGGAGTGAATAGTACTAAAAGGAGCAGGCAGGCAAAAACAGAGATCTTAGAAGAACATTCAAATGTTTATTTAAAAAGAGACCTAGCAGCTAAAGCTGCTAACACAATATTGCTATATGTGTGTGCATACTAAATTACTTCAGTTGTGTCCAACTCTGTGTGCCCCTATGGACGGTAGCCTGCCAAGCTCCTCTGTCCACAGGATTCTCCAGGTAAGAATATTGGAGTGGGTTGCTGTACCCTCCTCCAAGGGATCTTCCCAAACCAGGGATCAAACCTTTATCTCTTCTATCTGCCATGTTGACAGGTGGGTTCTTTACCACTAGTGCCACCTTGGAAGCCCCATTGCTATACAAATACTATCAAAAATAGAATGTGAGGACCAACAAAGACTGAATAGTTGACTGCATAAGCCGTGTATTTGTTATCCACAATCACATATTAAAGAGCAAATTATAGAAATGCATCATGTGTTACAATTCTGTGTTCTATAAATAATTTTTTAAACAATTCTATTTCATTCTAGTCAGTTTAACATTCATGTTTTAAGAGAATATCTTTTATGTAATGAAAATGTGGTCCTTGTAATCACAATCAATATATTTTGTTAATTAAGGATAGCAGTAAAATAGGAATACAAAGTTTCGTCTAACTTTTTCAACATTTTTGTTTGCAATTAATATTCGAGAACTAAAGTTTGTATCTTTTATGAGAAAAATATGTTTAATCATCCAATATGTTCAAAACAAGTTAGTATAAATACAACAATAATTTGCATAGTGGTACTCCTGGAGTTTTACTTCTCAACTTAGTCAGATTTATAGAACATACTGGGAGAAAACTAAGCATATGCTGTGTTCTCATAAACAAAGCAATTTGGAAGAAAATTGCCACGTTAGAAGAGAACAAAAATACTTACATATTTTAAGTGCTATGTTTGAAATTCAGGTATAATTATAAAAGTTGACAAAATAAAATGATGAAAAACCTCACAGAGCTAGAATAAATTATGTCTAAATCAATTAAAACACTGGTTTTATAGAAATCTGCACAAATTATTAGAGAGTCAATATTGACTACTATACATTTATATAATAATACAGATATTTTTATGGTTTTAATTATGGAAGTTAAAAGAAAATATAAAATATTATGGACTTATATAGGAAAATATGCAATCAGGTAAACTTTTAATTCTCCACATTTAAAATGTTATCAGCATTATTAAAGGCTTCCTTCACCTATGAAAATCAAAAACATGAAATATAGTAGTGGTAACATTTGAGAGGCTTGAAATTCTATTTATTGTTTTATTTTATATTATAAAGTTTATACAGTAAAAGGGTTAAATGTGGAGATTATTCAACCAAATTGTGGATCTATCAAGTACTCTCGCCTGGAAAATCCCATGGATGAAGGAGCCTGGTAGGCTGCAGTCCATGGGGTCGCTGAGAGTCAGATATGACTGAGCGACTTCACTTTCACTTTTCCTTTCATGCATTGGAGAAGGAAATGGCAACCCACTCCAGTGTTCTTGCCTGGAGAATCCCAGGGAGGGGGGAGCCTGGTGGGCTGCCATCTATGGGGTTGCACAGAGTCGGACACGACTGAAGCGACTTAGCAGCAGCAGCAGCAAGCTTCATAAAAATGAAGTTTTCTAAAAAGATATATTTTCCCTTTTAAAATTATGGTTGGTATAGAAACCTGTTGGCACCTAGAACTAAATAAATTAAAAACTCTGTCTTCATAGTAATTTTAAAACTCAACACAAGAGTAACAGGTGAGTTCTTCTCTTTAACATTATTACCTCTTTGCTTGTGCAAAATTAATCAAGGTTTATGCTATTACGTTCTACATTTTCAAGATGTAAATAGGTTTTCCAACAGTCAGAACATATAATAAGTTATTTTTTTTAATTAGACAGGTCTTTTTTTAAAATCATACATACAAACATCTGTAAGCAAGACTCTGAGATTGCTATCTGAATGTTATAAAAAATTATCTTTCTTTAAAATGATTTGCCCATGCCAGAGTCCATACATTTTTGAACAATACAACTTAAAATAAGAGCACAATAAACATATAATAATTAGTAAGTCAGTGAATGAGTAAGGCAACTTTTCAAAAAATTATTAATTGGAGTTCTGTAGTTGCAAAGCACCAAAAATCAACTCTGCATAAAACTAATTTTTTTGAATTATCAGGCAGTGTACACATTTCCTGAGAACTGAACATAAGTCTTAGCAATAGTCAAAAGCTAGTAGTGGTAGTTAGATTTTTTTTTTTAGGCAACAAGAAATGTTCACTCAAGGATGATAGTTAGACAGACGGCTGAAAAGATAGAGTATAATACATATATAATCTTCAACAGTTTTTCTCTTGGCCCTGGCATGGAGGATATTATGCCTTTGTTTGGGTGAGGTGGACATATATTATTCTATCTTTCTTTGTTGTCCCATTTTGTTTTATAAATTAGGAGATTGAAGCTCAGACAGAAAGGGTATAGTAATCAATATTCAAAGTGTGTATTAATTTTATGGTTACCTTATATGTTTCCAGACTAGAAATTAATAACTTGAAAGCAAAGCTGAAGATTAAAAGAACTGATGTAGGTAAATTTAAATAAGCTTAAAATGAGGGAAAAACAATTAATATTTACACTTCATATATATGTGTAAGTATACTGTATTGGTGTTTTTTTTTCTGGGTTTTGGTTACTTCACTCTGTATAATCGGCTCCAGCTTCATCCACCTCATTAGAACTGATTCAAATGTATTCTTTTTAATGGCTAAGTAATACTCCATTGTGTTATATGTACCACAGCTTTCTTATCCATTCATCTGCTGATGGATATCTAGGTTGCTTCCATGTCCTGGCTATTATAAACAGTACGAATCGCCGGTCTAGGTTCGATGCAGGATGGAGGATGCTTGGGACTGATGCATGGGGATAATCCAGAGAGAAGGTGTGGGGTGGGAGGGGGAAGGTGGGGGTCGGGATTGGGAGTTCATGTACACTCGTGGCTGATTCATGTCAATGTATAGCAAAACGAATACAGTATTGTAAAGCAAAATAAACTAAAAAATAAAAATTAAAAAAATATTTATACTCAATAATGAGGCTATATATAGTCACAAGCTGAACGTTGAGATAAAATACAGAATTATAACTGAAGAACATTTTTTAAACAACCCTAATATATTTTAGGAAAGGCACCCAACTTCATTTTAACCAAGAATATACTTACAAATTAGACTGTTTTAAGGATAACTTGTGGCATTTTGTAATTCATGAGCTAATACTCATTTTTTCCCAGGCTTTTACATTTTCTTTGTCAATTAAATGAGAAGTATTTTGGATTACATTTATAAATTCTTTTGTCTATAGCTAAAAGTCACGACTTTTCTTAAGGTGTCACAAGAGTCTCTCATGCACTTGACATCTATTGATCTCATCTACTTAATGGTTTTTTTTTTTTTTTTCCGCTGTAAATCTATGTCTTGGTCTTATTTCAAAATGGTAATGACTCTCTCAATTTTCTTTTATTTTAAAAATAATTAACTATGACATTTTAACATTGGAGTTGGACAGGAATATAATTAGATATCATTTCAGTTACTCTCAAGTAAATCACCTTGTTTTTTTCAGGTATATATACACAAATATTCCAGAAACAACCACCAATTATTTGAGCATGGATAAATATCAGTTTAATGTGGACTGGAAAGCACTAGCAGTGATAATATATATTTAAAACTTATAAGCCTGTACCTGAACCCACAAGTCCCTCCTCACAAATGCCAATATTCACCTACCTCATTTATGTTAATTCAAGCTTCCAATACACTTTCCCAGATGACAAAGGGAGTAGGGAATAAATATTATGGTGAATATTTTCATATTTAATTGGTAGCTAGATCAAAATATATCCCCATTTAACATGGAGATTTTAGAACCAGATAAAATATTTAGGAGACTGAGAGACATTTCTCCAGTCATTAGAACAGAAATTATTCCAAAATAAGTAGGGAACAGCTACTCAGTATTCTCTACAGAAGCAAATGATTTTTAGTTTTAAAAGGAATCCCGCTGAATTAACCTGAGTTTTTGTTTAAATATCTGTAGGATAAAATTACATGGAGAGAGAACTTAGAGAGATGAATGGAGGGAGCTACAGAGATATCCAAATACCACTGCAAGCTCACTTTTCAGTTCCGTCATGATGATAAAAGTTAAAGGCACATAGCTAGTTGGCTAGTGAAGATTAAAGTCGCTCATCCACCCTGTCCAACTCTTTGCGACCCTATGGACTATATAGCCCATGGAATTCTCCAGGCAAGAATACTGGAGTGGGAAGGCTTTCCCTTCTCGGGGGTGTGGGCTGGAGTTGCTTTCATTTCTTTTAAAATACACTTTGTACATTATATATAGGAACTAGTCTTATTCACTGTCATTCAAAGTTTACGAATAATGATGCCTGGTGGTTTGAAGACTCTCAGTTTGGTAATATGTCTTCTTACCATTATGCTACTGCTTTATGGTATTCAAAATAATATATTATATATTACATATACAAAAAGATATTATTTAAGAAGGTAATTCACATTCCAGAATACTGGTAAGTTTACAAGTCACAGACTGAATTTCAATTGTCCTCCATTATAAGACTGAAAGGAAAAGAGAAGGTAAAGACAGGTAAGAAGAAATCACAGTGAGAAAAAAAGGAATTAAATTTCATTAGTAATCAATAAATAAAATCAATATAAAAATATGTTGCACATACATATTTTTAACTGTGTCTAAAATATAATAATTTTTTTCATTTATTGCACTTTAAAAGTTTTAATAAAAAACTCTTTAAAAAAACACTTTTCTTTTTCTCCTTTCAGGAAAGGTATTCTCACCTGAGTATCTGTGTTCCATGCAATCATACTGATGTTACATGGTGATGGTATCAGGGACCAATGATTTAAAGGTTTCAAAACTCTCTTTTAGAACAATATTTCCATCATTAACACTATTTTATTAATTGAAGTGTATATGTGTCTTTGTTGACGTGTGAAGCTACAGATGTATATTTGTGTAATTTTTTCCCATGGTATTTGCATAGCAAAAATTTAAAACTGAAAATTTCCACTAATTACAAGCAGTTTATATTTTTCATTTAAAATTATAAGTTATGTTAAAAGTAAAAACTGCTCAAATATCCTGGAGAAAAGTCAACTCTGGGCAATTAAAACGTCTGGCAAAAGAGAAGTCCTATGCCAAAATACTACTTTCCTTTATAAATACTAAGTATATTTCTCTATTCTAGATCAAATACTCTTTATTCAAAATGTGTTTTAGTGATTCATACATTAATGCAACATATTAAATATATCAGTATTTCACATCTGAACGTTCATTATTAGAATTAAAAAAAGGATTTGCTAATGAATGATCTCATCACTTCTATGTATACAAAACAGTATACAAAAGTTTTTCAGGGCTTACAGAAAAAAAAATTTATAATCTCAAACCAAAGGATGCTTTTATATGGCCCTCTCATCAATGAGATTTTATATAGAATCACAGATGACAGATAAAATAATTGATTTATTACTTTTTTCATGTTTCAGTCTTTTTTTAATAAAACCTCTGCCAGAATTGTTTTTGTTCAACATAATATTTTTTCACTTTAACAACACTGATATCACAAAACAGCCAAATACTAAAAATTGCAACTAAAACCTAATTCTTCTTTATGAACAGTAATCAGGATTCTGTTTATATCTCAATGCATAGCAGTAACTTTTATTAAAGTTTATAACACTGATGTTCAGCTTCAGTCTCAGAATTTGACCAAATGATCTCTATGCAGAATTGCCCTAAGTCTCTGGAAGGCCAAATACCAATGTGGCTCAGCTGGTAAATAATCCGCCTGCAATGCGAGAGACCTGGGTTTGACCCCTGGGTTGGGAAGGTCCTTGAAGAAGGGAAAAGCTACCCATTCCAGTATTCTGGCCTGGATAATTGCATGGACTGTATAGTCTATGGGGTTGCAAAGAGTGAGACACAACTGAGCAACTTTCACATTACTTCACACTTAAACCTCAGTTCAGGAGTCCCTGAACCTGGGATGATGCAGGTACTCATCATGTATTTTCATTACAAAATTAGAAATTCAAATAAGGTATACTCTAGGATTAATTGTAGATATTTGAATATTCTTTTAAAAGAAGCAAACATTCTAGATGTAATTTGGAGTAAAATATCTTGTAACATTAATATTCTACCAGTCAAAGCAGAAATACTAATTATTACAAGAGTAATAATCCAGTTATTCATTTTCCAAATATTGCTTGACAAATTGTCATACTGATGCTGACAGTAAAGGTGACTCTTTAGTAGACCTTAAGCATACTAGGAACTCAGTCAGTTAAGTTGCTCAGGTGTGTACGACTCTTTGTGACCCCATGGATGCAGCACGCCAGGCTTCCCTGTCCATCACCAACTCCCAGAGCTTATTCAAACTCATGTCCATCAAGTATGTGATGCCATGCAACCATCTCATCCTCTGTTGTCCCCTTCTCCTCCCTCTTTCAATCCTTCCCAACATCATGGTCTTTTCCAATGAGTTAGTTCCTCGCATCAGGTGGCCAATGTATTGGAGTTTTAGCTTTATCATCAGTCCTTCCAATGAATATTCAGGACTGATTTCTTTAGGATTGACTGGTTAGATCTCCTTGCAGTTCAAGGGACTCTCGAGAGTCTTCTGCAACAGCATCAATTCTTCAGTGCTCAGCTTTCCTTATAATCCAACTCTCACATCCATAGATGACTACTGGAAAACCTGTAGCTTTGACTAGATGGACATTTGTTGGCAAAGTAAAGTCTTTGCTTTTTAGCATGCTCTCTAGGTTAGTCATAGCCTTTATTCCAAGGAGCAAGTGTCTTTTAATTTCATGGCTGCAGTCGCCATCTGCAGTGGGTTTGGAGCCCTGAAAATAACATCTCTCACTGTTTCCATTGTTTCCCATCTATTTACCATGAAGTTATGCGACGAAGTGCCATGATCTTAGTTTTCTGAATGTTGAGTTTTAAGCCAAATTTTTGACTCTCCTCCTTCACTTTTGTCAAGAGGTTCTTTAGTTCTTCTTCACTTTCTGCCATGAGGCTTGTGTCATTGGCATATCTGAGGTTATTGATATTTCTTGTGGGCAATCTTGATTCCAGCTTGTGCTTCATCCAGCACAGAATTTTGCATGGTGTACTGTGTATATAAGTTAAATAAGCAAGGGACAATACACAGTCTTGACATATTCCTTTCCTGATTTGGAACCAGTCTGTTGTTCCATGTCCAGTTCTAACTGTTGCTTCTTGACCTGCATATAGGTTTCTCAGGAGACAGGTCAGGTGGTCTGCTAGTCCCATATCCTTCAGAATTTTCCACAATTTGTTGTAATCCACACAGTCAAAGGCTTTGGTGTAGTCAATAAAGCAGAAATAGATGTCTTTCTGGCACTCTCTTGCTTTTTTGATGATCCAGCAGTTGTTGGCAATTTGATCTCTGGTTCCTCTACCTTTTCTAAACCCAGCTTGAACATCTGAAAGTTGACAGTTCACATACTGTTGAAGCCCAGCTTGGAGAATTTTGAGCATTTTTTACTAGTGTGTGAGATGAGTGTAATTGTGCAGTAGGGTGAGCATTCTTTGGCATTGCCTTTCTTTGGGATGGGAATGAAAACTGACCTTTTTTGGTACTGTGGTCACTGGTGAGTATTCCAAATTTGGTGGCATAATGAGTACAGCACTTTCACAGCATCATCTTTTAGGATTTGAAATAGCTCAACTGTAACTTCATTACCTCCACTAGCTTTGTTCATAGTGATGCTTCCTCAGGCCCACCTGACTTCACATCCCAGGATTTCTGGCTCTAGGTGAGTGATCACACTATCATGGTTATCTGAGTATTGAAGATCTTTTTCGTATAATTTTGTGTATTCTTGCTACTTCTTCTTAATTATCTTCTGCTTCTGTTAGGTCTATGACATTTTGTCCTTTATTGTGCCCATCGTTCCATGAAATGTTTCCTTGGTATCTCTAATTTTCTTGAAGAGATCTCTAGACTTTCCCATTCTATTGTTTTCCTCTATTTCTTTGCAATGATCACTGAGGACGACTTTCTTATCTCTCCTTGCTATTCTTTGGAACTCTGCATTCAAATGGATATATCTTACCTTGCTCCTTTGCCTTTTACTTCTGTTCTTTTCTCAGCTATTTGTAAGGCCTCCTCAGACAACCATTTTACTTTTTTGCATTTCTTTTTCTTGGGGATGGTCTTGATCACTGTCTCCTGTACAATGTAATGAACTTACTTCATCCATAGTTCTTCAGGCACTCTGTCTATCAGATCTAATCCTTTGAATCTATTTGCACTTTCACTGCATAATCATAAGGGATTTCATTTATGTCATACCTGAATGGTCTAGTGGTTTTTTCTACTTTCTTCAATTTAAGTCTGAATTTTGCAATAAGAAGTTCATGATCTGAGCCACAGTCAGCTTCTGGTCTTGTTTTTTCTGACTGTATAGAGCTTCCCCATCTTTGACTGCAAAGAATATAATTAATCTGATTTCAGTATTGGCCATATTTGTGATGTCCTTGTGTAGTATCTCCTCTTTTGTTGTTGGAAGAGGGTGTTTAGTATGACCAGTGCTTTCTCTTGGCAAAACTCTGTTAGCCTTTTCCCTGCTTCATTTTGTACTCCAAGGCCAAATTTGCCTGTTACTCCAGGTATTTCTTGACTTCCTACTTTTGTATTCCAGTCTTGTATAATGAAAAGGGCATTTTTTTTTATTATTTAGTTCTAGGAGTAGATGTACTTAATCAATAATCACAAAAAACTTAATATAGGTATTTAATAAGTGACAAAAAGAGAGAAAGTAGTTTAAATTAAGAGCAAACAATATGGTCCTTTCATAGTATTAGGAAAAATCAGAAGAAACATTTTTGACAAATTGACTTTGAGTATGAACCCACAAAAAGAAGGACAGTATTCAAGTTAAGGACAAATGGAGCAATACTGAAGTCAAAGGAAATCTTAGGTGCAAAAGTTCTGAATCCAGAGCAAGTTTGTTACTCATGAGGAATTTAAAACCATTAAGAGTACCCCTGCTTTCATAATGAAATGATATGATGTCCAGAAAATAGACAGAAGCAAGATAAATACAGAAATTTTAGGGTCTATTCATCTTTAAAATTATCGTAAGAATAACAAGTTGTCAGAGAATGAAAAGTGAAAGTGTTAGTCACTCAGTAGGGCCTGACTCTTTGTCACCCTATGGACTGTAGCATGCCAGGCTCCTCTGTCCATGGAATTCTCCAGGCAAGAATACTCGAGTGGGTTGCCATTCCATTCTGCAGGGGATCTTCCTGACCCAGGGACTGAACCTAGGTCTCCCGCATTGTAGGCAGATTCTTACTGCTGCACCACTAGCAGCTTGTGTCAGAGAGTACTGTAAAGCAAAGAATTGGTATTTGTCTTATTATCCAAAACCTATTACAATAATGGCTCTATAAACAATTGATATTGAAAAAGACAAATATATTGAAATATGTTTAGAGGTTGTTAAAATCATGTGGGGAAAACATGGTAAAGCTTGAACTAGTATCAGTGGGAATATATGGACATCTAGATAAAAGGGCTTCCCTGGTGGCTCAGAGGTTAATGCATCTGCCTCCAATGTGGGAGACCCAGGTTCGATCCCTGCATCAGGAAGATTCCCTGGAGAAGGAAACGGTAACCCATTCCAGTATTCTTGCCTGGAGAATCCCATGGACGGAGAAGCCTGGTAGGCTACAGTCCATGGGGTCCCAAAGAGTTGGACACGACTAAGCGACTTCATTCACTCACTCACTCACAGATAAAAGGAAAGAGTTGAAAGAGATTGGTGATTTACTGGTTGTAAAAGTCGCATAAGGATCTCTGGATAAAATATAGCCATTTTCCCAGATATTGGTCTCCTTATAAGGACCTGGCTGGTTAAAAACAATTTTAGTTTAGACTGGGTCTCAACTAACTTCAAGACACTGAAAGAAGCTATGAAGGGTTAGTTGCCTAAACTGGAATTGGAAAAACAATTGGAATTAGCATTGATATTTTTCAACTGGAGAATTACAGACAGAATTTAAAGATATGAGATAGTTAGGATGGGAAGATCCCTTGGAGGAGCAAATCTCAAACCACTCCAGTATTCTTGCCTGGAGAGTTACATGGAGAGAAAACCTGATGGGCTACAGTCCATAGGGTCACACAGAGTCATACATGATTAAAGCAACATAGCATGCACACATAGTTAGGACTGTCTAGATAAAGAGACACTAAGGTTAAATTCAAAGCAACTACAAATTTTCAAGATCCTAGTTAAGGAGGATGCCAATCAAAATCATTGTTAAAGGGTGCAGCAATTAGGAGATACACCAAGAATGTACATACGCCAATAATACTGCCAGATATGAGACCCTTGGGCTCTTGCCTTCTCTGCCCAACTCACTTTCCCTGGCCTGGAGTAGGTCCATATCAGTTAGTGCTCACCACATGATGTATGATCACAGTTGTTATCACATGAGAATTTATAGAATATTAGCTCATTCCTAGTGGCTTCTGCTTTTGCAACAGAGAAGTGATTCAGGGTAAAGTAAAAGAAAAAGCACTAGCTTAAGATATGGACTGTTTAAAAGAAAAGTGCCAGCAAAGAAGTCAATGATCAATATCCTGTTGATTAAACATGGGAATTAAGATCACTGAAAAAGATTAAACTGATCAAAGGAGAAAGATCATTGAAATCATGAGAATAAAATTAAGTGAGCAAAACCTGGATGCAACTAAAGACAGTCTTTCAGGGCATTAGAAACAGAAAATAACAAATTTGAGAGTAGGTTTTGTTCCTTAGTGGACAGTGACCAGGTCAAATAGTAGTTCTTATTTTTACTGTATCATTTTGAAACATAGAATGGCCTCTTCAAATGATGTGAGGACATCCCCTATCTGCATATTTTATACTATAAGTTATCTGCAATGATAGATAATAATTGCACAACTTTTATTAGATGACAGTGAGGGTAATAAGCAAAGTAATCAGCGACTATTTTAGAAACCAAAATACAGTTCTGAGAGTTGATACTATTAACATGATACTATTAACATACAGTGCTGAAAGTTGATACTATTAACTTGATACTATTAACTTGTATATCATAAGTCAAGCAAAATATTAGAAAAAACTTTAGCCTTTCAGGACTTTGGAAAGAGAATGAAGTACCCAAATCTGAAGATAGAGCCATTCTGCCTTTGATGCAACTGTCTATATTTGCCATGTTTCTCATGTACATACTTTGTTTGCAACAAGTGGAGAAGCCCATGGAAAACATCTCAACCACATTATGCAATCACAGTTCCTATAACCACTATCTTTCATCAGTAGAAGACAATGAGAAAATAAGGAGAGTAGTATCAGGGGCACTTAGTATTTGTTTAATATGATGCCAAATAGGATGTGAACAAAATGAAAGTTAGCATGCTCAGGAGAATTTCAAAACCATGGGAGGATTTCAGGGAAATCAACACTGTTGACTATAGTTTTCAAGTAAGTAAGATAAAAATCTTCAAGCGTGTTATTTTGAATGTTCAAAAATTTATTAACATTTCAAGTTTAAATTACAAATATTAGCTTTCTGTCAACAGATACTGGAGAACATATGGCTTCCGTTCCGTTCCGTTCAGTCGCTCAGTCGTGTCCGACTCTCTGCAACCCCATGAATTGCAGCACGCCAGGCCTCCCTGTCCATCACCAACTCCCAGAGTTCACTCAGACTCACGTCCACTGAGTCCGTGATGCCATCCAGCCGTCTCATCCTCGGTCATCCCCTTCTCCTCCTGCCCCCAATGCCTCCCAGCATCAGAGTCTTTTCCAATGAGTCAACTCTTCGCATAAGGTGGCCAAAGTACTGGAGCTTCAGTTTTAGCACCATTCCTTCCAAAGAAATCCCAGGGTTGATCTCCTTCAGAATGGACTGGTTGGATCTCCTTGCAGTCCAAGGGACTCTCAAGAGTCTTCTCCAACACCACAGTTCTAAAGTATCAGTTCTTTGGCGCTCAGCCTTCTTCACAGTCCAACTCTCACATCCATACATGACCACAGGAAAAACCATAGCCTTGACTAGATGGACCTTAGTCAGCAAAGTAATGTCTCTGCTTTTGAATATGCTATCTAGGTTGGTCATAACTTTTCTTCCAAGGAGTAAGCACCTTTTAATTTCATGGCTGTGTCACCATCTGCAGTGATTTTGGAGCCCAAAAAAATACAGTCTGACACTGTTTCCACTGTTTCCCCATCTATTTCCCATGAAGTGATGGGGCCAGATGCCATGATCTTCGTTTTCTGAATGTTGAGCTTTAAGCCAACGTTCCCACTCTCTTCTTTCACTTTCAACAAGAGGCTTTTTAGCTCCTCTTCAATTTCTGCCATAAGAGTGGTGTCATCTGCATATCTGAGGTGATTGAGATTTCTCCCGGCAATTTTGATTCCAGCTTGTGTTTCTTCCAGTCCAGCGTTTCTCATGATGTACTCTGCATATAAGTTAAATAAGCAGGGTGACAATATACAGCCTTGATGTACTCCTTTTCCTATTTGGAACCAGTCTGTTCCATGTCCAATTCTAACTGTTCTTTCCTGACCTGCATACAGATATCTCAGAAGGCAGGTTAGGTGGTCTGGTATTCCCATCTCTTTCAGAATTTTCCACACTTTATTGTAATCCACACAGCCAGAGGCTTTGGCATAGTCAATAAAGCAGAAATAGATGTTTTACACAGCTGGAAATATGGTTCAGCATAACAGAGACCAAATGAGGAAATGTCCAAATTATTTTACACGTTATATGATAATTCCAAGATTTTCAAGAATTTTAAATTTTGTAAAGTTGAAGAAGAATATTTAATAAGACAAAACATTTCCCATGTCTGAGGTCAGAGGCAGTGGCCGAGAGGAGCTACCTGATGCCCGAGGTCAGGGCAGGCAGCTGAGAGGAGCTACTCCACGTGCAAGGAGCAGTGGCTGTGCAGGTACAGGAGGGTTGAGAGGAGCTACTCCATGTTCAAGGTCAGGAGGGGCAACCTCATCCAATGTAAGGAGCAGCAGCTGTACTTTGCTGGGGCAGCTGTGAAGACATACCCCATGTCCAAGGTAGGAGAAACCAAAGTAAGACAGTAGGTGTTGTGAGAGGGTATCAGAGGGCAGACACACTGAAACCATAATCACAGAAAACTAGCCAATCTGATCATACACACACAGGCTTGTCTAACTCAATGAAACTAAGCCATGCCATGTGGGGCTACTCAATACGGGTAGGTCATGGTGGAGAAGTCTGACAGGATGTGGTCCACAGGATACGGCAAACCACTTCAGTATTCTTGCCTTGAGAACCCAATAAAAAGTATGAAAAGGCAAAATGATAGGATACTGAAAGAGGAACACTGCAGATTGGTAGGTGCCCAATATGTTACAGGAGATCAGTGGAGAAATAACTCAAGAAAGAATGAAGGATGGAGCCAAAGCAAAAACAACACCCAGTTGTGGATGTGACTGGTGATAAAAGCAAGGTCCGATGCTGTAAAGACCAATATTGCGTAGGAACGTGGAATGTTAGGTCCACGAATCAAGGCAAATTGGAAGTGGTCAAACAGGAGATGGCAAGAGTGAACGTCAAAATTCTAGGAATCAGCAAACTAAAATGGACTGGAATGGGTGAATTTAACTCAGATAACCATTATATCTACTACTGTGGGCAGGAATCCCTCAGAAGAAATGGAGTACCCATCATGGTCAACAAGAGATTCTGAAATGCAGTACTTGGATGCAATCTCAAAAATGACAGAATGATCTCTGTTCATTTCCAAGGCAAACCATTCAATATCATGGTAATCCAAGTCTATGTCCCATCCAGTAACGCTGAAGAAGCTGAAGTTGAATGGTTTTATGAAGACCTACATGACCTTTTAGAACTAACACCCAAAAAAGATGTCCTTCTCATTAGAGGGGGCTAGAATGCAAAAGTAGAAAGTCAAGAAACACCTGGAGTAACAGGCAAATTTGGCCTTGGAATGCGGAATGAAGCAGGGCAAAGGCTAATAGAGTTTTGCCAAGAGAACACACTGGTCATAGCAAACACACTCTTCCAACAAGACAAGAGAAGACTCTTCACATGGACATCACCAGATGGTTAACAGTGAAATCGGATTGATTATATTCTTTGCAGCCAAAGATGGAGAAGCTCTATACAGTCAGCACAAATGAGACCAGGAGCTGACTGTGGCTCAGAAAATGAACTCCTTATTGTGAAATTCAGACTTAAATTGAAGAAAGTAGGGAAAACACTAGACCATTCAGGTATGACCTAAATCAAATCCCTTATGATTATACAGTGAAAGTGAGAAATAGACTTAAGGGATTAGATCTGATAGGCAGAGTGCATGATGAACTATGGACAGAGGTTCATGACACTGTACAAGAGACAAGGATCAAGACGATCTCCATGGAAAAGAAATTACAAAAGCAAAATGGCTGTCTGGGGAGGCCCTGCAAATAGCTATGAAAAGAAGAAAAGCAAAAAGAAAAGGAGACAGGAAAGATATTCCTATTTGAATGCAGAGTTCCAAAGAAGAGCAAGGAGAGATAAGAAAGCCTTCCTCAGTGATCAATGCAAAGAAATAGATGAAAACAACAGAATGGGAAAGACTAGAGATCTCTTCAAGAAAATTAGAGATACCAAGGGAACATTTCATGCAAAGATGGGCTAGATAAGGGACAGAAATGGTATACACCTAACAGAAGCAGAAGATATTATAATAAAGAAGTGGCAAGAATACACAGAAGAACTATACAAAAAAGGTCTTCAGGAGCCAGATAATCATGATGGTGTGTTCACTCACCTATAGCCAGACATCCTGGAATGTGAAGTCAAGCAGGCCTTAGAAAGCATCACTACGAACAAAGCTAGTGGAGGTGATGGAATTTCAGTTGAGCTGTTTCAAATCCTGAAAGATGATGCTGTGAAAGTGCTGCGCTCTATATGCCAGCAAATCTGGAAAACTCAGCAGTGGCCACAGGACTGGAAAAGGTCAGTTTTCATTCCAATCCCAAAGAAAGGCAATGCCAAAGAATGCTCAAACTACCACACAATAGCACTCATCTCACATGCTGATAAAGTAATGCTCAAAATTCTCCAAGCCATGCTTCAGCAATATGTGAACTGTGAACTTCCAGATGTTCAAGCTGGTTTTAGAAAAGGCAGAGGAACCAGAGATCAAATTGCCAACATCCGCTGGATCATGGAAAAAGCAAGAGAGTTCCAGAAAAACATCTATTTCTGCTTTATTGACTATGCCAAAGCCTTTGCTGTGTGGATCACAATAAACAGTGGAATATTCTTCAAGAGATGGGAATACCAGACCACCTGACCTGCCTCTTGAGAAACGTATATGCAGGTCAGGAAGCAACAGTTAGAACTGGACATGGAACAACAGACTGGTTCCAAATAGGCAAAGGAGTCCGTCAAGGCTGTATATTGTCACCCTGCTTATTTAACTAACTTATATGCAGAGTACATCATGAAAAATGCTGGGCTGGAGGAAGCACAAGCTGGAATCAAGATTGCCTGGAAAAATCAAATACCTCAGATATGCAGATGACATCATCCTCATGGCAGAAAGTGAAGAGGAACTAAACAGCCTCTTGTTGAATGTGAAAGAGGACAGTGAAAAAGTTGGCTTAAAGCTCAACTGCTGGAGTCCAGCTCCAGCAGCCAAGGAGTCAGCCTGAAGGGGTGAGCAGTGTTGGTGGAAATGATGTAACCTCTGTCTCAAAGTATGGGACTACATGTTTATTTCAAGCCTCAGGTTTTCTTTTATACTTTGATAAAAGCATTAAGTCAGAGGTTTGACATTTTTAGTTTCTCCCATCCAGATTTATCATCTCCAGAATTCATTGTTGCCCTATTAACAGAGTTCCTGCTTCAGCAATTCTCAGAATCGGCTTTACTATTATCTACTTCCTCTTATGTGTCCTATACTTAACTTGTGATTGCATTGTAACTCATGCTACATACCTCAGTTTATTTCTTATCTTTCTAAATCCTGTGTGCCCCTAGCATCTTAAGATCACTATCTCCTAAAAAGGCTTCTAGCTATTCTTAATTATTCCTAAACTGTAAGTTCAGCAAACTTCTTTTGCCATAAACATTCCCCTCACAAACAGGTCTCAGATAACAATCCTTCCCATGGCCTCAAGCTGCAGCCTACGTGCTCATTCTGGAACATTCTTTGTAAAGATTCTTAAACAAATGTCAATGGTTACTTTAGAGAATATTTTCTGGGCACAACTGAAGAAGGCTTTGTGCTTTCTCATGCTGCTCTCAAGAACAATAAGCACCTTAACATTCTTTCCAGCCAATTCAACCAAAGAAAGGAAGAAACAAGTCAGAATCACAAGAGCTAACTCCTTCATCCTGGGTCCGTGCCTGTGGGACAAGGAGAGGGGGTTAGGAGCCGTGCCTCCATTGTGTCAATAATGTCTAACACGGCTCACAACACTCAAC
>SJXQ01003131.1:0-57444 GCA_006408695.1 Aepyceros melampus | reverse complement strand
GCCTGCCAGTCGAATGCCAGCCAGTTCGCCCACCAGTGCGCCTGTCAGTCAGGTGCCAGCCTGCGTGCCCGCCAATGCGCCCTCCAGTCGGGTGCCAGCCAGCATGACAGCCAGTGTGCCCGCCAGTGCGCCTGCCAGTAGGGAGCCAGCCAGAGTGCCCGACAGTGCGCCTGCCATCCGGCATGCCAGCCATCGTGCCTGCCAGTGCGCCCGCTAGTTTGCCTGCCATCGAGCGTGCCAGGCAGTGTGCCCACCAGTGCGCCTGCCAATCCGGTGCCAATCAGCGTGCCATCCAGTGTGCCTGCCAGGGCGCCTGCCATCCGGTGTGCCAGTCAGTGTGCCCGCCAGTGCGCCTGACAGTCGGGTGCCAGCCAGAGTGCCCGTCAGTGCCCCTGCCAGTTGGGTTACAGACAGCGTGCCAGCCAGTGCGCCCACCAGTGCGCCTGCAATCCGGTGTGCCAGGCAGTGTGCCCGCCAGTGCGCCTGCCAGTCGGGTGCCAGCCAGCGGGCCAGCCAGTTTGCCCGCCAGTGCGCCTGCCATCCGGCGTGCCAGTCAGTGTGCCCGCCAGTGCGCCTGACAGTCGGGTGCCAGCCAGAGTGCCCGTCAGTGCCCCTGCCAGTTGGGTTACAGACAGCGTGCCAGCCAGTGCACCCACCAGTGCGCCTGCAATCCGGTGTGCCAGGCAGTGTGCCCGCCAGTGAGCCTGCCAGTCGGGTGCCAGCGAGCATGCCCGCTAGTGCGCCTGCCTCTCTCATGCCAGGCAGCATGCCCGCCAGTGCGCCTGCCAGTGCGCCTGCCATCCAGCGTGCAAGGCACTGTCCCCACCAGTGTGCCTGCCAATCCGGTGCCAATCAGCGTGCTATCCAGTGTGCCTGAATTATGCAGCTCAATTCCAGAAAAATAAATGACCCAATCAAAAAATGGGCCAAAGAACTAAATAGACATTTCTCCAAAGCCACTTTAATAGAGCTTTTTTACAAATTAATTTTGGCACTACCATCTGTAGGTAGAAAATTCAGTACATCTCTGACACATACATTGTTGTTGTTTAGTTGATAAGTTGTGTCTAACTCTTTTATTCTTTTATAGCCCACCAGGTTCCTCTGTCTGTGGGATTTCCCAGGCAAGAATACTGGAGTGGGTTGAGACTTCTTTCTCCAGGGGATCTTCCCAACTCAGAGATCAGACCCACATCTCCTGTACTGGTAGGCAGATTCTTTACCACTGAGCCACCTGGGAAGCCCCCAACAGAATTGACAGAGACCTTTTGGGTTCCACTTTTAAATTACTGCTGTGAATCAAGTACAATAATACAAAATTTCACTAGTCACTAAAAAATGTTGGATTTAAGTTGTTTTCTCGTAGGTGAAATAGGTGGGGAAGACACTTAAAAATTTTTTTTGCCCACCTATGTTTCAAATGGTCTTTTCCTTTTGTTCATCTTTGGATAGGAATTAACTCCCAGAAGTTTTTTTGGGGGGGTTATCAATTTTATGTTTTTTTCAAACTTTAAACTTTTTATTTTATATTGGGGTATAGCCGATTAATGGGCTTCCTAGGTGGTCTAGTGGTAAAGAACCCACCTGCCAGTGTAGGTAGACACAAGAGACGCAGGTTTGATCCCTGGGTCGAGAAGATGCCCAGAAGGAAGGCACGGCAACTCACTCCAGTACTCTTGCCTGGAGAATCCCATGGACAGAGGTGGGCTACAGTCAATGGGGTCACAGAGGCAGACGTGACTGAAGTGACTACGTATGCACGCATAGCCAATTAACAATGTAGTGGTACTTTCAGGTCAACAGTGAAGGGATTCAGCCATATATATACGTGTATTCATTCTCCCCCAAGCCCCCCTCCCATCCAGGCCAGTGCATAACATTAAGAGTCCCATGTGCTGTTGTAGGTCCTTGTTGGTTATCCATTTTGAATGTAGCAGTGTGTACATGTCAGTCCCAAACTCCCTGACTATAAGGGGTGTCATAGGATATTTCTCCTTGTCTGTCTGCTTTACTCAGTATGACACCCTCTAGGTCCGTCCATGTTGCTCCCACTCAGAAAATGGGCAAAAGACCTGCATGGACATTTCTCCAAAGAGGACATCCAGACGGCCAACAGGCACATGAAAAGACGCTCAGCATCGCTAGTTACTAGAAAAAATGCAAATCAAAACTAGAGTGAGATGTCACCTCACAGGTCAGAATGCCTATCATCAAAAAATCCACAAACAACAAATGCTGGAGAGGGTGTGGAGAGAAGGGACCCCTCTTACACTGTAGGAGGGAATGTAAACTGGTATAGCCACTATGGAGAACAGTATGGAGGTTCCTTAAAAAGCTAAAAATAGAGCTACCATGTGACCCTGCAATCCCACTCCTGGGCACGTGTCCAGAGAAAAACATGATCTCAGAGATACGTGTACCCCAGTGTTCATTGCAGCACTGTTTACAAGCCAAGATATGGAAGCAAACTAAAGCCCATAGACAGATAAAGAAGATGTAACACACATATACAATATACATATACAGTATTACTCACCATTAAAAAGAATGAAATGATCCCAGAAGTTTTTAATGCAACATTTGCATCTCAAAGGTACAGGGAAAGAATAAAATTTCCTCCAAGGACTTTGGCTTCCTAAGGCCAGAAATCCTACAATACTTTTGAGATAAATAGGGGAGGTTTTAGGACTGATAAAAGGAATAGATGGTAACAGTGAGTAAGTTCCTAGTTTTGCAAAGATTTCTAAGATAAGAAAAAAAGAGTCCTCCAAATTGGATTGCAGCCTAAGTGATATTATAGTTTGAGCCACCCATCCAAGTACATTATCCTTACTTTGCTTTAAAAAAAAATATCAGGGAGAAGATTTCTAAGATGGAAATCAAAACATTTCTGTGTTCTGGATTTAGAGCTGTTTGCCTTTAATGTTTTAATGCATCCTTTCACAAGGGCGTTAGAGTGTTTTTCTTTCCCTCTGGGTGCATAGGTAGTTTCATTTTGCTTAAGGGAAAGGTGTTAAAAAAAACTCCCATCAGCTTTTGAATATGAGCTTCCAAATTTGATCAACTTCTGATTATAGATCTACTTCAGTTCAGTCACTCAGTCGTGTCTGACTCTCTGCAATCCCAAAACTGCAGCACACCAGACAGCCCTGTCCATCACCAACTCCCAGAGCCCACCCAACCCATGTCCATTGAGTTGGTGATGCCATCCAACCGTCTCATCCTCTGTCATCCCCTCCTCCTCCTGCCCTCAATCTTTCCCAGCATCAGGGTCTTTTCAAATGAGCCAGCTCTTCGCATCAGGTGGCCAAAGTATTGGAGTTTCAGCCTAAACATCAGTCCTTCCAATGAACACCCAGGACTAATCTCCTTTAGGATGGACTGGTTGGCTCTCCTTGCAGTCCAAGGGACTCTCAAGAGTCTTCTCCAACACCACAGTTTAAAAGCATCAATTCTTCGGTACTCAGCTTTCTTTATAGTCCAAGTCTCACATCGATACATGATCATTGGAAAAACCATAGCCTTGACTAGATGGACCTTTGTTGACAAAGTAATGTCTCTGCTTTTGAATATGCTGTCTAGGTTGGTCATAACTTTCCTTCCAAGGAGTAAGCGTTTTTATTTCATGGCTGCAATCACCATCTGCAGTGATTTTGGAGCCCAAAAAAATAAAGTCTGACACTGTTTCCACTGTTTCCCCATCTGTTTGCCATGAAGTGATGGGACCAGATGCCATGATCTTCATTTTCTGAATGTTGAGCTTTAAGCCAACGTTTTCACTCTCCTCTTTCACTTTCATCAAGAGGCTCTTTAGCTCCTCTTCACTTTCCGCCATAAGGGTGGTGTCATCTGCATATCTGAGGTTATTGATATTTCTCCCAGCAATTTTGATTCCAGTTTGTGCTTCCTCCAGCCCAGTGTTTCTCATGATGTACTCTGCATGAAGTTAAATAAGCAGGGTGACAGTATACAGCCTTGACATACTCCTTTTCCTATTTGGAACCAGTCTGTTGTTTCATGTCCAGCTCTAACCGTGGCTTCCTGACCTGCATATAAGTTTCTCAAGAGGCAGGTCAGGTGGTCTGGTATTCCCATCTCTTTCAGAATTTTCCACAGTTTATTGTGATCCACACAGTCAAAGGCTTTGGCATAGTCAATAAAGCAGAAGTAGATGTTTTTCTGGAACTCTCTTGCTTTTTCCATGATCCAGCAGATGTTGGCAATTTGATCTCTGATTCCTCTGCCTCTTCTAAAACCAGCTTGAACATCTGAAATTCATGGTTCATGTATTGCTGAAGCCTGGCTTGGAGAATTTTGAGCATTACTTTACTAGCATGTGAGATAAGTGCAATTGTGCAGCAGTTTGAGCATTCTTTGGCATTGCCTTTCTTTGGGATTGGAATGAAAACTGACTTTTTCCAGTCCTGTGGCCACTGCTGAGTTTTCCAAATTTGCTGACATATTGAGTGCAGCACTTTCACAGCATCATCTTTTAGGATTTGAAATAGCTCAACTGGAATTCCATCACCTCCACTAGCTTTGTTTGTGGTGATGCTTCCTAAGGCCCACTTGACTTCATGTTCCAGGATGTCTGGCTCTAGGTGAGTGATCACACACCATCATGATTATCTTTTTTTGTACAGTTCTTCCGTGTATTCTTGCCACCTCTTCTTAATATCTTCTGCTTCTGTTAGGTCCATACCATTTCTGTCCTTTATTGAGCCCATCTTTGCATGAAATGTTCCCTCGGTCTAATTTTCTTGAAGAGATCTCTAGTCTTTCCCATTCTATTGTTTTCCTCTATTTCTTTGCATTGATTACTGAGGAAGGCTTTCGTATCTCTTCTTGCTGTTCTTTGTAACTCTGTATTCAAATGGGTATATCTTTCCTTTCTCCTCTGCTTTTCACTTCCCTTCTTTTCACAGCTATTTGTAAGGCCTCCTCAGTCAGCCATTTTCCTTTTTTGCCTTTCTTTTTCTTGGGGATGCTCTTGATCCCTGTCTCCTGTACAATGTCACAAACCTCCGTCGATAGTTCATCAGGCACTCTATCTAGTCCCTTACATCTATTTCTCACTTCCACTGTATAGTCATAAGGGATTTGATTTAGGTCATGCCTGAATGACCTAGTGGTTTTCTCCACTTTCTTCAATTTCAGTCTGAATTTGGCAATAAGGAGTTCATGATCTGAGCCACAGTCAGCTCCCGGTCTTGTTTTTGCTGACTATAAGTATAGTGCTTGTCCATCTTTGGCTGCAAAGAATATAATCAGTCTGGTTTCTGTGTCGACCATCTGGTGATGTCCATTGTAGAATCTTCTCTTGTTTAAAAAAACCTAAAAAAGCTTTTAACACTCTTGTCAGTTTTCAGTGTAGACAAACAGTCACTATTTCTGGCAGTGTTGAACCACCCCTTGGACTTAAAAGCTATTCGAAATGAGAGTGCAAAAATTATTTTATTTCCTTTCTTATTGGGTACTGCACACAGAGATCCAGGAGTGCTGGCTCTGGTAAGAATTCTCACCCTTAGCTGACTTCTGCCAGTTTTCTGAGAATCTCATCTGTAGGCTCCAAGGAGGGTTTAAAATAGAAAGTTAGCTCCAGTGTCTGTCAGAATTTGGCAGAGTTTTTCATTCATTTCTATTTAATTTCCCTTAGCGTTTTAAGGGAGTAATGTAGCATTTTACAAGAAAATCCCTCAGAATCTCTTCCATTTTGGGAAAGGCCCATACTGAGACCCTCCTATGAGGATGTCTACTGATGCTGAAAACTCAGCCTCTGTGCACCAGCACTGAACTGAATCTCAGAGTGATGCCGGGGTGAAGTAGAAAAGAATAGCTTTATTACTTTGCCAGGCAAAAGAGGACACTTCAGGCTTGTGCCCTGGGAAACCTGCCCCAACATGGGAGAGTGTAGGGAGGAGTTTTACAGTAATAGTTCTAGGGCAGGTTGCTGATAAGATCAGTGCGTGTGCAGGCCTCCATTCCTCAGGCGGTCTCCTCACCTGAGGAGCTTCCTATCCTACCCAGCTTCTCTGGTTCTCAAGGATGTCAAACCGTGAGCTTCCCTCTGGAATGACGACTGCTTCATCAAGTAGTCTGTCTTCCATTTGTTGAGGGTTTTAGTTCCCTGCTGCTGCTGCTGCTGCTAAGTTGCTTCAGTCCTGTCCGACTTTGTGCGACCCCTAGAAGAACTCGAAGATGTTAAGAGTATCTGATTGAGGTGGAGCCAGGACCCTGCCCCAAGGCCACACTACTGTTTCTTGGCTGCTCCTCCCTTGTCTCTGAATCCCTTTCCTCCCCTGATTAGCAACTGATCAAATCTGCCCTTTGGAACTCAGGGAAGATCATACAGGCCAGAGCTTGTTCCCTACATAGAAGAAAATGGGGACATAGAAAGGCTTCATGACTAGAAGCCCCACAACCACTAACATGGTGGACTTTTGTTGCAGTCTTGCAGTCTCTTCAGAGTGGAAAGAAGGTTAGACAGGTTTATTAGAATGAGTACTCAGAGAGGATAGGGAGTTCCTGGTTGTCCAGTGGTTATGACTCTACACTCTCACTGGTGAGGGCCTGGGTTCCATCCCTTGTTGGGGAACTAAAATCCCACAAGCAGCATGACATGGCCAAAAAAAAAAAGTATAGAGGACAGCAGTAGCAGATAGTCATATTATCTCTTGCTTTAGGTGCCTCTTGCGTCTTTAATTTTTCATTAGCCTTTTTGCAATGAATCTTTCAGTGAAGCTATTTTGGAATTTTGAAGCCTTTTGGAGCATTCTGCATGTGAATTAAAATAGGTATCCTCCCCCCCCCCTTTTTTTTTGTGGGAGTTGGGCAGGAAAGCTCTTGCCTTTAAGTGCAGTTCTTAAATGATCTTATATAATTGGAACATTCCTTATAATGGCCATTCTAATTATAGGCTGTCTTTAGTAACACTTTGACACTTTTATAGATAGTTACAGCTTCCAGGGCCATAGTTCTTAGATGTAAAATCAGCAAGTGTACCAGAAGGTAGAGTGCTTAACTCTTTGAATATTAGTGAGTGAGTGAGTGAAGTCGCTCAGTCGTGTCCGACTCTTTGCTACCCCATGGACTGTAGCCTACCAGGCTCCTCCCTCCATGGGATTCTCAAGGATCCCATTTGTTTCAGCTGAGCCGTTTTGGGTTTGGGGGAGCCACATCAATATGTGCTGTGGGCCGGGATTGTGTGGTATTTTACAGGGAGCCTTGTTGCATGGAAATCTTCTTGAGGCTGGTGGATGAACTAGTGTCAAGCTAACCTAGACAGCTTATGTGACCAGCTTATTTGAACTCGGGAGTCCTTGAGTTAGGTGGAGGGTACTTCATCAGCTTTTAAAGGCTTCACCCTTGCCCACTAAATTTTGGCCACAGAGATTCCTAATAGCAGTAGCTTGTACAAAACAAGATGAACAAACACGTACACCTTAAATCGGCAGTAACCAAAAGATTCTTCTGTGTCCCAGCCATTTAAAGGCCCTGTGTGCGCCCAACAATTCCTGCCTTGGGACCTTGGCCTAGGGAAAGAACTGAACCAGCAGACCTCAACAAATGGGGACTGATGACTAGGGGCTCCACATATATAGTTCCCACATGGATCTTGGGACAGAATCAAGGCCTGGGGGTTTCCACCAATTAAATGACTGTCATGGTCTGAAGTAAAGGATAGGGGCTTGAGCTCCAGGCAGAGCCATCTGCCAGATTCAGCTGACCTGCCCTGTACTGGGAAGCCCATTAGATTGGGAGCTCAGTGCAAAGAGAGTAGAGCTCAGAACTGAAAGGAACTTACCCACAGACCTCAGAAAGAGAGAGAGACAGAGAACTGAAAAGGGTTTGCAGATGCCACACCCATGTCTCATGCCCAAAGTTACTGGAAGTCTTCTTCAGTCTTATTACTGCCATCAAATCTGTTAAAAAAAGAAAAAGAAAACTAAAATTAAACTCAGTTTAAAGATCAAATTTGCTTTATTCAATGATTCTTGAATCAGCAGCATCCCATCTAGTAAACAGAAAGAAGCTCCAAAATGCTGTAGAAAACATTTTTAAAGCAGCCAAAAAGAGGGACAAGGAAGTCTTCCACAAAAGACAGGATTACTTCAGGCAGGGTCACCTTCCTGTGAAGTCAAGTGGGCCTTAGGAAGCATCACTACAAACAAAGCTAGTGGAGGTGATGGAATTCCAGCTGAGCTATTTCAAATCCTAAAAGTGATGCTGTGAAAATGCTGCACTCAGTATGCCAGCAAAATTGGAAAACTCAGCAGTGGCCACAGGACTGCAAAAGGTCAGTTTTCATTCCAATCCCAAAGAAAGGCAATGCCAAAGAATGCTCAAACTGCTGCACAATTGCACTCATCTCACACACTAGCAAAGTAATGTTCATAATTCTCCAAGCCAGGCTTTAACAGTACTTGAACCATGTACTTCCAGATGTTCAAGCAGGAACCAGAGATCAAATGCCAACATCCACTGGATCATCAAAAAAGCAAGAGAGTTCCAGAAAAACATCTATTCTGCTTTATTGACTATGCCAAAGTCTCTGGCCTTGTGGTGGTGGTTTAGTCGTTAAGTTGTGTCTGACTCTTGTGACCCCATGGACTGTAGCCTGCCAGACTCCTCTGTCCATGAAATTGTGTAGATCACAACAAATTGTGGAAAATTCTTCAAGAGATGGGAATACCAGACCACCTGACCTGCCTCCTGAGAAATCTGTATGCAGGTCAAGAAGCAATAGAACTGGATATGAAACAACAGACTGGTTCCAAATTGGGAAAGGAGTATGTCAAGGCTGTGTATTGTCACCTTGCTTGTTTAACTTATATACAGAGTACGTCATGTGAAATGCCAGGCTGGATGAAGCACAAGCTGGAGTCAAGATTGCCAGGAGAAATATCAATAACCTCATATACGCAGATGATACCACCCTTATGGCAGAAAGTGAAGAGGAAATAAAGAGCCTCTTGATGAAAGTAAAAGAAGAGAGTGAAAACTCTGGCTTAAAATTCAACATTCAAAAAATAAGATCATGGCATCTGGTCCCATCACTTCATGGCAAATAGATGGGGAAACATTGGAAACAGTGAGAGACTTTATTTTGGGGGGGCCTCCAAAATCACTGCAGATGATGACTGCAGCCATGAGATTAAAAGATGCTTGCTCCTTGGAAGAAAAGCTGTGACCAACTTAGACAGCATATTAAAAAGGAGAGACATTACTTTGCTGACAGGTCCATCTTGTCAAAGCTATGGTTTTTCCTGTAGTCATGTATGGATGTGAGAGTTGGACTGTAAAGAAAGTTGAGGGCGGAAGAATTGATACTTTTGAACTGTGATGTTGGAGACGACTCTTGCGAGTCCCTTGGACTGCAAGGAGGTCCAACCAGTTCATCCCAAAGGAAATGAGTCCTGAATATTCATTGGAAGGACTGATGCAGAAGCTGGAATTCCAGTATTTTGGCCATCTGATGTGAAGAACTAACTCATTGGAGAAGACCCTGATGCTGGGAAAGATTGAAGGCAGAAGAAGGGGATGACAGGGATCCCCTGTCATCACTAACATGATAGACCTGAGTTTGAGCAAGCTCCAGGAGTTGGTGATGGACAGGGAGGCCTGGAGTGTAGCAGTCCATGGGGTTTCAAAGAGTCAGACATGACTGAGCGACTGAACTAAACTGACCTTCCTTTGGGAGAAGGCAGGGGTCTGTCTGGCAGATTACCTCACAAGTGTTGGCCAGGAAATTCCAGATAAGACTGTTAACAGTGTATTACCAGGACAGGCTGAAACTGCAGTTAGGCTAGAAAGCTTTGGTTTGTTGATGTTGTGTTTAGCGCAAGGGACTCTATTTTGGGCCTGTTGTCTCTGTAAATCTTTGTTTTCCTGCCCTTCTTTTAGCTGGTTGGTTTATATGTGGAGCCTTTAAACCACCTCTTTTGCTCTGAAACTTGAACATTCTCTCTGCTCTTCAGTAATCAGCATGGCGATTTTAACTCTCTGAATTTTGCTGTAAGAAATTTTCTCAGTGTGAATTCTCCTTCATTTGGCTTTGAATTTCCAACTTAAACTATGGCTCCCTGTTCCAAGTTAGTTAATTGTTCACTTTGATAATAAATACATGGTAGTATCATGAATTTACTTATTACAAAAAACTGTGAATATAATACCTATGTTATATTAAATATAAATATAAATAGAGGCTTCCCTGATAGCTCAGTTGGTAAAGAATCCGGCTGTAGTGCAGGAGACCCTGGTTTGATTCCTGGGTTGGGAAGATCCACTGGAGAAGGAATAGATGACCCACTCCAGTATTATTTGGTTTCCCTTGTGACTCAGCTGGTAAAGAATCCCCCTGCACTGTGGGAGACCTGGGTTCAATCCCTGGATTGGGAAGATCCCCTGGAGAAGGGAAAGGCTACCCACTCCAGGATTCTGGCCTGGAGAATATATGGTCCATGGGGTTGCAAAGAGTTGGACATGACTGAATGACTTTTCACTTCTTTCACTTATATTAAATATAGTTCTCCCTTGCCATAGCACTGTTAAGGATAACAAATGTGTTATTTTACTTTCTTTTTCCATTTATTTTATTTTTTCAAATAGGCAGTCTGTTCATGTTTTTAAAATGCAAAACAGTGGAATGCTTCCACATTGAAAAGTTTTGCTCCCATCCATTTATCCACCCAATTTCCTCTACTGTCTTTTATATCCTTACAGAATAGAGTGTCTCTAGGCAAATATAACACATGTATTTTTTAATTAAATTTTTTTTATTGAAGCACAGTTGATTTAGAATGTGTTAAATAATAATTCTATTCTTACTTCCTCCATTCCTCAGCAAAATCTGTTTTGCTTTTATGAAAAGAAAAATCTGTTCTACTTTTATAAAATCTTTGATTAATTATCATTGTTCCCATTTTGCCCAAATCTG
Source organism: Aepyceros melampus (assembly GCA_006408695.1). Lineage (NCBI taxonomy): Eukaryota > Metazoa > Chordata > Mammalia > Artiodactyla > Bovidae > Aepyceros > Aepyceros melampus. The sequence continues at coordinate 46,508 of SJXQ01003131.1, read as the reverse complement.
CTTTTATCTGTGTTTTTCTTGACATGGTACTAATATGCCAAATTAACATTATTGGGGGGCTTCCCTGATGGCTCAGATGATAAAGCATCTGCCCGTAATGTGGGAGACTGGGGTTTGATCTCTGGGTTGGGAAGATCCCCTGGAGAAGGAAATGGCAACCCACTCCAGTATTCTTGCCTGGAAAATCCCATAGACAGAGGACCCTGGTAGGCTACAGTCCAAGGGATTGCAAAGTGTTGGACATAACTTTCTTTCTTTCTTTCTTAGAGGAATAAGGTTAGAGAAGTAATTCTGGCTTTAAAACCAGCAGTGATGTACACTGCATACTTCCTTGCCTTCGCTTACGCTGTTCCCTCTGAGTTGCTGTTCAGTGGTGAACCTGCAGACGCCCTTTCAATTCCAGGTCACAAGCCCGTGTGAGGCCTCTGTGAACTTTTGTCAAACAAACAAAGCTCTTCGCTCTTCCTGTTGTGTTCAAATAGCCCTTTCTAAATTCCTCTGAATTCCCCTGGCACAACTAAATAGTGAATGATACAAAAAAGAATGTGTGAACAAAGCAGCTCTTTGACTAATACTGTTTGTTATTTCTGTTTTACTTGAGCTTAACCTTCAGTTGGAGTTAAGCTTGAGGTGCATGTTTGGGGCACTATAAATTTTATAATTCAGATAACTCTCCCTCGTTTTCAGAAGCACTTTCATGAGGTGTTCTTTCCCTGCGCCCCGAACAGACACTAAACAGTATTTATTTATCCGCTGCCTCTATCACAGCAGACATGCAGCAATATCACGTGTACTGCACACAGATGAAACGGGTCATCTGTGTGCTTTCGGACTGACTCCGTTTGTTCAGATTAGGTAAACATGGGTCAGAGATATCTCCTTGATGTCTATAAATTAGAAATCTTGTCTGTATGTCTATTCCATATGTGCCATATACAGAATGTCATATATACATATTTACTGTGCGTGAATATATATCTTGAAATTGTTTCAACACCATGTTGAGAGTCAGCAAATCTGCGTTCATATCCCATCTCTACCATTTACCAGAGGCGGGACTTTGGATAAGGTACTTCCCTCACATGAGAAATAGGGACAGTAATACTGCCTACCTCATAGCGGTGCTGAGGATTGCATGAGATAATACGGGTAACTGGTGGACATGGTAAGCCTAAACAGTAAACGTGGCCCCTAGCAGAGGCGTGGTCCACGTGAATGTAACAGTGGCGTGTGCAATTCCAAACTCTTTCTTTCACAGCAGCACTGACAGGTTGCTCTCAGATCCTGAACTGAGTGCTGCAGAAAGCCCACTGGCTGACAAGAAGGCTCCGGGGAGTGAGCGCGCTGCCGAGAGGGCCGCCCAACAGAACAATGAAAGGGCCCGCCTTGCCCCACGGCCATCATACGTCAACATGCAGGTAATGAGTGAAAAAAAAAATGGGAGAGTCATCCAATATAAGCTGTCTAGATTGAGGGAAATGGGGAATTCAGTGAGCCTTTAGCAGTAGAGTAGAAATTCCGTTTTTCTTCTGCACGCTCAGTTCAGTTCAGTTTAGTTGCTCAGTTGTGTCCGACTCTTTGTGACCCCATGGACTGCAGCACACCATGCTTCCCTGTCCATCGTCAACTCCTAGAGTTGACTCAAACTCATGTCCATTGATTCAGTGATGCCTACTCAAATTAAGTTTAAATATATATGCAGTAGTTAGGAATTCAGAGAAGGCAATGGCATCCCACTCCAGTACTTTTGCCAGGATAATCCCACGGATGGAGGAGCCTGGGGGGCTACAGTCCATGGGGTCGCTAAGAGTCAGACATGACTGAGCGACTTCACTTTCACTTTTCACTTTCATGCATTGGAGAAGGAAATGGCAACCCACTCCAGTGTTCTTGCCTGGAGAATCCCAGAGACGGGGGAGCCTGATGGGCTGCCATCTATGGGGTCACACAGAGTCGGACATGACTGAAGTGACTTAGTAGGAGCAGCAGCAGCAGTTAGGAATTGGTTTTACTATAGACATTAAAAATGAAATGCAGGATTTAGTTTAAGTGAAGAGAGTTCTTTAAAATATTAAAAGTGATCTAACATGGTCTATGTCACTGTGTCTTATGCAAATGATGTTTTTCATCTGTTACTTAAATAATTTAAATATGCGAGCTACTACTTCTGAGCATTTACTACCTCATGACATAGTCTTAGATAAATAGATATAATATCCTTCTATCTGTGAAATGGTGAAGATGAATTTGTTTGGTGCTCCTTAGACAGTTATAAAAATAACTAATGTGAGGCTTTAGTTTTTTGAAAGGAGATATTAAATATTATTGATGAATGTGTTGGTCCACAGATTTTTATGATTATTTTAAACAGTTTCCTTAGCACAGATTTTCTCTGTAATCATTTTCAAACTATTGGTCCAATTACCAATAATAATAATAATAATAAGACTATTGATCATGGAATCAATCAGATTCTATTGATCATGGAATGACCAGACTATTGATCATGGAATCAGATTTCTGAAAATCTAATTTTTATATTGATCACAATATGAAAGATAAGGATTCTGTGCTTTTAGAGGTGTCTATAAACATTTGGCTTCAGTGTCTGAATTAATGGGTAGACTTACCTACTTCACAGTAAGATATATCATCTCCATCTCCCCACCTCCAAAAAAGAAAAAAACTTCACAAAACCTAGAAATAAAGAAGTTGTCACAAATATGTCAAAGAAATTAATTCATGAAACTAAATAATACTTCTGTAATTCCAATGAGGACTATAGCACAATCCTGCTTGTCTGCTTATACTAATCTTTTGCATTTGAACATTTTCATGGTTTTGCTGCTGCTGCTACTAAGTCGCTTCAGTCGTGTCCGACTCTGCGCGACCCCAAAGACGGCAGCCCACCAGGCTCCCCCGTCCCTGGGATTCTCCAGGCAAGAACACTGGAGTGGGTTGCCATTTCCTTCTCCAATGCATGAAAGTGAAAAGTGAAAGGGAAGTCGCTCAGCTCTGTCCGACTAGTAGCGATCCCATGGACTGCAGCCCACCAGGCTCCCCCGTCCATGGGATTTTCCAGGCAAGAGTACTGGAGTGGGGTGCCATTGCCTTCTCCATTGGTTTTAGGTGAATGTTTTTACAAAAGCCATGGCCTTTACAAATGAACATTTTCATGGTTTTGCTGCTGCTGCTACTAAGTCGCTTCAGTCGTGTCCGACTCTGCGCGACCCCAAAGACGGCAGCCCACCAGGCTCCCCCGTCCCTGGGATTCTCCAGGCAAGAACACTGGAGTGGGTTGCCATTTCCTTCTCCAATGCATGAAAGTGAAAAGTGAAAGGGAAGTCGCTCAGCTCTGTCCGACTAGTAGCGATCCCATGGACTGCAGCCCACCAGGCTCCCCCGTCCATGGGATTTTCCAGGCAAGAGTACTGGAGTGGGGTGCCATTGCCTTCTCCATTGGTTTTAGGTGAATGTTTTTACAAAAGCCATGGCCTTTACAAGGTGCAAAGTTAAGAACAAACATTTATTACATTTTCTCTGGTGGATATATTTTCAGTTATTATACATTAAAGTTCTCTCATTTAAAAAGTATCAGATTACTTAATGGTTCCTTTGTGAGTTTCATCCATCTTGTGAGTTCCATCAAGTTTATACCTGTAGTGAACCATTTCATATGCCTTTCTTTTAAGATGGATGAGAGTATTCCTCGTGATAGAGTTTGAATTTAAATAGATGTCATTTATTTCATTAGTGAAGAGCTGACTTTTAAAATCACTAAGAAATCAGTGATAAGAGTTACTGAGCTTTGATGGGGAGAGAGATTGAAGACTTCTGTGATTTCTGGAACTAAAGATGACCTTTGTCTCCTGACCATTCTTGGACTTCTGAATCTCCAGCTCTCTTTTTACATTTATCTCACTTTTTAATTTATTTTGTGGTTATTTCTCTTACTCATCCCTGCTAAGCCTCCATATGATTTGAGGCTATAGATTATTTTTGATTCATTGTTTTATTCTTCCACAAAGTATAGCACAGTATCTATAACCAGAAGGCACTCAATAAATATTTATTGAACAAGAAGGCACTCAATAAATATTTATTGAACAAGTAACTTTAGAATCTCCCCACATCTTGCCTTAGATATTAGTCATTAAAAGTTGATTTTAACTCCCAGAGCCATTTTAGACCTAGGATTTCAAAAACATTATCAAACTGTGTTATCTAAAAATCTGACCCTCCCCGTTTACTGACATGTTCCTTCTGGTTGGTCAGAGTCAGCCAGTTAACTTCCATTATTTTGACCCAATCATTTGTTGTACTTTTTGCTTTTAGAAGTATCCTGTTTCAGACCATAAATTATATGGACACCCTGCATATGATGGTATAGTCCTCCGGGAGGAAGGGCCAAAGAGCTCTTGTCAATGGGTTCTTGACCTATCTTTGAGACATTTTTTTTCCCTAACTTACTGAAGTATAGTTGTTTACAATATTGTGTTAGTTTTAGTTGTATAGCAAAGTAGATAAACATATATATGTATATATCTCTGTTCTTAGTTTTTTATTTATGAGACATTTTAAAATCAAGCCCAAGTTCCTGAAACACGAGAGTTGAGAGCCCTGAGTCAGCATTTGAGATGTAGCTATATCTGGACTTCTTTAAAACTTACCTTGGTCTGTATGTAGGCCCATCTGTGCCACAGTCACTTATTCAGTGTGGATGAGAAGAACAAATGGTGCCATCCTAGTCCTGTGCAATACAAGATAAATAAGTTTCATTTTTATACTTAGGTTTATATTTTTATTTAGGTTTAATTTTAATGCTCTGCTTCTGTCACTGTTAAAGCTAGACATTTGTCATTTATGTTACTTTAAAAGCATCAGTTCAGTTCAGTCACTCAGTCGTGTCCGACTCTTTGTGACCCCATGAATTGCAGCACGCCAGGCCTCCCTGTCCATCACCAACTCCCAGAGTTCACTCAGACTCACATCCATCGAGTCCGTGATGCCATCCAGCCATCTCATCCTCTGTCGTCCCCTTCTCCTCCTGTCCCCAATCCCTCCCAGCATCAGAGTCTTTTCCAGTGAGTCAACTCTTCGCATGAGGTGGCCAAAGTATTGGAGTTTTCAGCTTTAGCATCATTCCTTCCAAAGAAATCCCAGGGCTGATATCCTTCAGAATGGATTGGTTGGATCTCCTTGCAGTCCAAGGGACTCTCAAGAGTCTTCTCCAACACCACAGTTCAAAAGCATCAATTCTTCGGCACTCAGCTTTCTTCACAGTCCAACTCTCACATCCATGCATGACCACTGGAAAAACCATAGCCTTGACTAGACGGGCCTTTGTTGGCAAAGTAATGTCTCTGCTTTTCAATATGCTATCTAGGTTGGTGTTAACTTTTCTTCCAAGGAGTAAGCATCTTTTAATTTCACGGCTGCAATCACCATCTGCAGGCTCTTTAGTTTAGAGCCACTAAAGAGGCTCTTTAGTTCCTCTTCACTTTCTGCCATAAGGGTGGTGTCTCTGCATATCTGAGGTTATTGATATTTCTCCCAGCAATCTTGATTCCACCTTGTGCTTCTTCCAGCCCAGCATTTCTCATGATGTACTCTGCATATAAGTTAAATAAGCAGGGTGACAATATACAGCCTTGACATACTCCTTTTCCTATTTGGAACCAGTCTGTTGTTCCATGTCCAGTTCTAACTGTGGCTTCCTGACCTGCATACAGATTTCTCAAGAGGCAGGTCAGGTGGTCTGGTATTCCCATCTCTTTCAGAATTTTCCACAGTTTATTGTGATCTACACAGTCAAAGGCTTTGGCATAGTCAATAAAGCAGATGTTTTTCTGGAACTCTCTTGCTTTTTCCATAATCCAGCAGATGTTGGCAATTTGATCTCTGGTTCCTCTGCCTTTTCTAAAACCAGCTTGAACATCTNTGGTATTCCCATCTCTTTCAGAATTTTCCACAGTTTATTGTGATCTACACAGTCAAAGGCTTTGGCATAGTCAATAAAGCAGATGTTTTTCTGGAACTCTCTTGCTTTTTCCATAATCCAGCAGATGTTGGCAATTTGATCTCTGGTTCCTCTGCCTTTTCTAAAACCAGCTTGAACATCTGGAAGTTCACAGTTCATGTATTGCTGAAGCCTGGCTTGGAGAATTTTGAGCATTACTTTACTAGCGTGTGAGATGAGTGCAATTGTGGGGTAGTTTGAGCATTCTTTGGCATTGCCTTTCTTTGGGATTGGAATGAAAACTGACCTTTTCCAGTCTTGTGGCCACTGCTGAGTTTTCCAAATTTGCTGGCCTATTGAGTGCAGCACTTTCACAGCATCATCTTTCAGGATTTTAAAAGCATAGGTGATGCCAATTAAGTTACATAATTTCATAGGTTGTTGTGACATCATACCATTTTACCCAAATGAAGAGGGGATTTTGAGAAACAAAGGCCAATAATAGATAACCTGAAAGTATTTTGAGAATGCATTGTTTTGAAATTTAGCATAATTCATTAACTTATTCACTATATGTTAGCATATATTGATCCTGATATGTTAAATATTCATAATAAAGAGGAATATTTTTCCCTTTGAAGGAAGATTTCTGACTCTTGTCACTGTCATGACTTAAAGTCAGAAGTAGTATATTATTGTAATGAATTGGTTTTGAAAACATGTTTAAGTTTATCAGACTTGCCTGGATTACTGTCACATTATGGTGCAGAGCTTAGCTTTTGTCTCAGGCAGGTTCATGGGCTGTAGTCGTGTAATCTTTTTGTGGAGTATTGGTGTGACATTTGGATAAAATGACAATAAAGATATTTTCTGTCTTTTTTAGGCATTTGACTATGAACAGAAGAAGCTGTTAGCAACCAAAGGTGTGTAATACATTATGATCTATACTTTGATTTTTTTGAGTAGACACATAAGTTTTCCGGTACTGATATTGAACTGAGAAACTGGACTTTCATAAAAGGAAACTGAGAATTTTAGGTTTAAGTTGCATAAACTTTGTTGAGGTTGAATAGATTAGCATTAGATCAATTAAGAAATAATGTATCATTTTAAAATTTACTGTTACTTTGTATAAAATGTTTTTTGAAGACATTTTAAGGTATTTTGTGTTAAGAAATGATATTCAGTGGTAATTTCTTTACATGTATCAATGAAAAAATACTCATCAATGTTGTATTTAAGAAATGCATTAAAAGGAGCAAGCATTAGTTTTATGTTCTCTTTTCCAAAGCTATGTTAAAGAAACCAGTGGTGACGGAGGTCAGAACACCCACAAACACCTGGAGTGGCCTGGGGTTTTCTAAATCCATGCCCGCTGAAACTATCAAGGAGCTGAGAAGGGCCAACCATGTATCATATAAGCCCACAATGACGACCACCTTTGAGGTTTGTAGAGTCATTCCCTACTTACTCTTCCTGTCGATTCTCTCAGCAAAAGAGAACCATCTTCTCTCCTCTCCCATTCTCTATTTACATAAGGACAATTTCTTAGTGGTGATTTGCTTTAATTTCTAATATTGTAAACGTATTGCTATGAAATAGATAAAATCTGATATATTATGATCTTTTGTTTTCTTTCAAAGTTGTTGATCAGCTGGGAAGGAAATTCAGATAAATATGTTTTTGTTAGGGGAGAATGTCGGAGAGCAGGGCTGAGATTAAGCAAAGGGCATATGTAATATGCCATAAAAAATGTATAAGGAATTTCTTCATTCCAGGGTATCACTTGCAAGCCCACCAGAGGGGGGAAAGGCAATTATTCAACAAAAACAAGTTCTCAGATCTGAGTTAAAAATTCAGTGTGTTCAGATGTGCCAGGAACACTGCAGGAAGTATCACAAACAAGAGCTCCAAAACATTATGCTTTCCAGATGTTCGCTGCAGGGCTTAGGGGTGAGACGGGGAAGCTGGCATCCTCATCATAGGGAGAAGGAACCCAGAGCTCCTTGCTTCTCGGCCGGGCTGTACATGACTCAGTCACCAAGGCCTTCTCAGTGCAGAGTGTCAGATTTTGGCTGTAAATCTTTCGCAAGTGCAGGTGGAGTTAGAATGCATGCGCATGCACACACTCACACACAACTGCAGAGACTGCACAAACCTAAAAGATGGATGAAAATTATCCAAGAATCACAATGTTCAGTCAGACCACTGGAGGTTCAAAAACAAATACTGGTTAAGCATTTCATAATTGTTAGTCTAATCACTAGCATTTGCAGATTGACCTTCATTTCTCCACCCATTTTCTTTGTAATAAATTAGAATGTTGATGAAAGGCAAATACAAACATGCGATTTTTTTCCCCGTTTGTCTCTTTGAGAAAGTAAAAAAGAAAGTACTATTGAAACACTAAAACGCACAGTCTCCTGCAAATTTCATTGTCAGACTTACAGTAGCAACTTGGCAGGGTATATTTAAAGTCTGAAGTTACTGTTGGCGGCTAGAATGCAGGAATCATTATGAAAGATTTGAGGCCCTAGGAGGTATACACCCCCCTTTCTGCCATTATAGCTCTGAGAGAAAGTCAACATCTCCTTTTATTGGCAGAAACCTTAAAAACTGCTGTGCTCATTCTTAGGCTTCCACTGATATACCTGCAGTCGTCTGTGCTCACCCCCACCTTCAGCAGAATGGAGCTTTAGGTGGTTGATTATGTTTCTGTCATTTCAGAGATGAAATAGTTCGGTTTAGAAATGCTAATTCAGGTCTGTTCTCAGAGACCAATAGTCTGACAGGTTGCAATGACGATCGTTCTAATAAAGTAGTTGTCAAATGCGGGGGCTATGGGAACCTGACAGCCGCCACCGACACACGTACAGCTTTGATGGGTGACTTCACGCCTCAGAGTCCGTTTTCTCATTGCAGTTATTTTGAGCATGCTGTGGGAGAAGGCATCCAGTGCTTGCTGTGGTGTGCACGATGTCTCAGTAATATTTAGCAACTACTGTTATTTCCACCAAAGAACTTTACCCCGAGGAAAACCAAGAGCCTGATGAAAGATGTGATTCATATACATATATAATGCTTATTACTGGAAGTATTTCTGTACATTCAAACTAGATATGCTTTTTATATCTAAAGGAATGCTTTAGAGTGTTACATGAACACATAATGTGCTAGTAATAATTACCTTAAATCACATTCATTTATTTCTTTGATGTTTTATATGGTACATTTTCATCCACAAGCTTATTTGATCCCTATAAATTCCCAGTGAGCGAAAGGGGCCCAGATCAGTTAAGTGTCTTACTTGAGGTCATAGCAGTATTTGTTAGAAAAAAGGACTTGAATTCATTTTGCAAAATTTCTTTATCCTCGTTTTCCTCATGGTTAAACTCAGACGGTACATAGCAAGTTAGTGTTAGTCACTCAGTCATGTCCGACTCTTTGCAACCCCATGGATTGCAGCCCACAAGGCTCCTCTGTCCATGGAACTTCTAGGCAAGAATACTGGAGTGGGTTGCCATTTTCTTCTTCAGGGGATCTTTCCAACCCAGGGATTGAACCTGGGTCTCCCACATTGCAGGCAAATTCTTTACCATACAAGATGGTTTATAAATGCTGAGAGCTATGTTAAAAGGCATAAGAATCACTTGGTGCACTTAAAAATGCAGGTTCTTCCCCCAGCATCTCACTCATCAGGGAAACAGCCAGCAGGAACCAGTAATTTACATTTTCACCAAAAGCCTAGTCTGATTCTGATGCAGGCACCCTCCTGGAAGCACTGCTCTGCAGGGACCTGCTGTAAGGGGAGTGACTCAGATGTGGTGTCAGAAGCTGGAAGGCCTCTGCTCTGGGTCTTGTCCAGGGATGAGTAGACCACTATCTATGGGCTTGAGTTGGCAGGTTCCTGACTCTGGCTGAATCCCTCCTGTGGCTTTTCTTGCTTTGGTTCTCGCGGGCCAGCCTGTTCCACCTTTCTGGCTAATGTCTAACAGCTCATTCACATTGAAAGGTGGGGGAGAGGATGAAACCAGCGAGATCAATGCCAGGGCATTCACCAGGTAACCTGCTTTTATTCACGGCCCCTTTAAACAGTGGTGATTGATGCTTTTGAACTGTGGTGTTGGAGAAGACTCTTGAGAGTCCCTTGGAGTGCAAGGAGATCCAACCAGTCCATTCTGAAGGAGATCAACCCTGGGATTTCTTTGGAAGGAATGATGCTAAAGCTGAAACTCCAGTACTTTGGCCACCTCATGCAAAGAGTTGACTCATTGTAAAAGACTCTGATGCTGGGAGGGATTGGGGGCAGGAGGAGAAGGGGATCACAGAGGATGAGATGGCTAGATGGCATCACAGACTCGATGGACGTGAGTCTGAGTGAACTCTGGGAGTTGGTATGGACAGGGAGGCCTGGCATGCTGCGATTCATGGGGTCGCAAAGAGTTGGACACGACTGAGCGACTGAACTGAACTGAACTGATAAGAGATAGAATCAGGCTTTCTTACGGAATGGTTCCAGATTCTAGCAGTGTGGAGGACCACCTTTCTGGCTAATGTCTAACAGCTCATTCACATTGAAAGGTGGGGGAGAGGATGAAACCAGCGAGATCAATGCCAGGGCATTCACCAGGTAACCTGCTTTTATTCACGGCCCCTTTAAACAGTGGTGATTGATGCTTTTGAACTGTGGTGTTGGAGAAGACTCTTGAGAGTCCCTTGGAGTGCAAGGAGATCCAACCAGTCCATTCTGAAGGAGATCAACCCTGGGATTTCTTTGGAGGAATGATGCTAAAGCTGAAACTCCAGTACTTTGGCCACCTCATGCAAAGAGTTGACTCATTGTAAAAGACTCTGATGCTGGGAGGGATTGGGGGCAGGAGGAGAAGGGGATCACAGAGGATGAGATGGCTAGATGGCATCACAGACTCGATGGACGTGAGTCTGAGTGAACTCTGGGAGTTGGTATGGACAGGGAGGCCTGGCATGCTGCGATTCATGGGGTCGCAAAGAGTTGGACACGACTGAGCGACTGAACTGAACTGAACTGATAAGAGATAGAATCAGGCTTTCTTACGGAATGGTTCCAGATTCTAGCAGTGTGGAGGACTTTCATACAGCCCAAAGCCATCGAAAGGAGGTAAAAGGGCCCTTACTTGGCATGATCTGATACTCTGAAGCAGCTGCTCTTTGTGGATGCCTGCCCTCCTCTCTAGTCTGCTAAAACTCAGAGGGATTGTAAACTGGGCAATTAATGGGTTAGAACATAGGGACAGGGTGGGAATTGAGAAGGACCTGGGGAAAGGTGGAGAGGGCTTAAAATTTTTTTAAAAGATTTACCACATCTCCACTTGCAGCACTATTTTAAAATCAGAGGGTAGTTACAGCCAGAATGGCCACCATCAGAAAATACACAAACAATAAACACTGGAGAGAGTATGGCGAGAAGGGAACACTCTTACACTGTTGATGGGAACATAAATTGGTATAGCCATGATGGAAGTTTCTTTAAAAATTAAAAAAAGAGCTACCTTATGACCCTGCAAGGAGATCCAACCAGTCCATCCTAAAGGAAATCAGGCCTGAATATTCATTGGAAGGACTGTTGCTGAAGCTGAAACTCTTAATACTTTGGCCACCTGATGCGAAGAACTGACTCATTGGAGAAGACCCTGGTGCTGGGAAAGATTGAGGGCAGGTGGAGAAAGGGATGACAGAGGATGAGATGGTTGGATGGCATCACCGACTTGATGGACATGAGTTTGAGCAAGCTCTGGGAGTTGGTGATGGACAGGGAAGCCTGAGTGCTGCAGTCGATGGGGTTGCAAAGAGTCGGACACAGCTGAGCGACTGAACTGAACTGACTGATGACTCTGCAATCCCACCCCTGGGCATATATTCAGAGAAAAATGTGATCAAAAAGGATATATGTACCCTGTGTTCACTGCAGCTCTGTTTACAGTAGCCAAGACATGGAGGCAACCTAAATGTCCGTTGACACAGGAATGGATAAAGAAGATGTGGTACATACATACAAACAATGGAATATCACTCAGCACCTAAAAGAATGAAATAATGCCATTTGCAGCAACATGAGGGACCTAGAGATTGTCACACTGAGTGAAGTAAGTCAGAGGAGAAATATCATATGACATCCTTCATATGTGTAATCTAAAAAGAAATGATACAAGTAAACTTATAAAACAGCAGCAGAATCACAGACTATGAGAACGAGCTTTATGGTTGCCAGGGGGATGGATGGGGGAAGGCATAGTCAGGGAGTTTGGGATTGACATGTACACACTGCTGTATTTAAAATGGATAACCAGCAAGGTCTGTATAGCACATGGAACTCTGCTCAATGTTATGTGACAGCTTGGGTGGGAGGGGAGTTTGGGGGTGAATGGATACATGAAGATGTATGGCTAAGTCCCTTCACTGTTCACCTAAAACTATCACAACACTCTTTGTTAACTGGCTATACACCAATATAAAATAAATTAGGGGGTAGTTAGAAACACTCTTTTTCCTTATTCTTTTCCAAAGAAAACCAAAACCAATGGACAAGTAGAATGCTCTGGAGAAGCACATTTAGCCAATGGGTCCTGACTGGTTTGGGTTACCCAGTGTGCAAGGGGATCAAGGCACATGGGTTTCCTGCTCTAGGAGGCTTGCTTTAGGCAAGAAACTGATGCTTTGAACACCCTGTTCACATTACTGAGAAACTAGACTTGAGCGACTGTTTCCAGTTTCAAGGCATTTTTGAGAAATTGGACTTTTCCAAAGAACTCCTTTAGATAAGCAAGTAGCTTGAGGCTTATTTTTGTTTCTTCAAGACTCAAAAGTATGACCCTGTCCACTTAATGATATACTGGAACAGCAAAGGTCAAACAAAAGGTTGCTTTGACCAGCACTATTTCTGTCACATAACAGAACTAAAAAGTTTAGGATTTTCCTTTTCTTTTTGCCACTTCTCTCTTAAAGGCATTAGAAATGGTTGCATATTTTCTGGAGCAGGTAAAACCTGAATCGGAAGTTAAAAGAAGGTTTTAAATTTACCCCTAAGAGTAATGAGGTTGTCTGATTATTTTAAGTCTTACAAATTTAAATAACCTTGTGATATTTACCAGTTTGTTGTCTTTTAACATATCACAACAAACTGGTAAATATCACAAGATTATTTTTTATTTAATGTTTTTAGAAAACATGTTTAGCTAGATCTGAGATAACTGTGTGAATGAAATCAGCTTAGATCTTAGATGAGTGACTTTTTAATACTCAAAAAGAGTTTAGATACAGTAGTTTTAAAATATATAGAAATACTATATAATGGTCTCTTTCCTGGTAATTAACCAGTTTTGAGCATGTTCTTATTTCTCTTGCTGCATGGAATTTATCTGGTCGAATTATGTTAATGATAGTTTTAGCTGAAAAACCCATTTTTTTGGTGTGAGGAGCCTTCCTTTCCTTAGGCCCCTTCCCAAAAGTCAGTGAAGGGGATCCCATAGATGTAGGAAAAGGTAACTGTGAGATCTAGTAATTCTGCAAATATTTATCAATAAGCATTTCCTGTGTTTTAGATGCAGTTCTAGGCATTAGATACAATGCTTGAATACAGATTCTTGCTTTTGCGGATAGAGCTTTTTTTTTGGTGGGCAGAGAGAAATACATAACAAGTTAACCAGATAGCATTAAGTAATAAAAGTCCTTGATAAATATGACACAGAGGCTATTTTCTATTGGGTAGTTTTACCTGGCTTTAATGGGCAAATGACATTTAAGCTAAGACCTGCATGGCAAGAAAGGGCCAACCTTGTGAATATCTAGGGAAATAGTACTAGGCCAGGGAACAGCTTGCATTATCATATTGGAGTCATAGCAAGCTGGTAAGTTCATGGAGCAGAAGGTGGAGAGGGTGGTGGAGCACTGAAGATAAGGTTGGCGAGGCAGGCAGAGACTTGATTGTGGAGCATTTCAGCCCATGGTAAAGTACTGGCAAGGGATTATTATAGGACTGTATGCTGAGAGAGGCATGGTTTTGTTCTAATTTGCATTAAAAAAAATAACCTACAACCTCGTTGCTTGATGGAAAATGGATTATTGGGGTGGGAGGCAAGAAAGAATCAACATGTCCATTAAAGAGGCTAGTAATGACAGTGGTGGAGATTGGCATGTTTAGATACGACATTGACAAACTGACAAATTGGATACAGTGAGAGGATGAATGAGGATGGCTCTCAGAAGTCTGGCTGAACAACTGGGTGAATGGTCAGCACTTACGGAGATGCAGGGATTCTGGGAGAGCAGTAGATTTGAGTGTAGCTGGTGGGGATGGTCGTGAACAATATGGTTTCAAACACTTTTTAAGTTTAAAATGTCTGTGAGACAGTAAAATGGAGGTGTCAGATTGGCAATTCCGTGATGCTAAATTTCAGTAGAGAATTCAAACCCAGAGGTAGCAATTTCAGTCATGGCTTGTTGTGGTCCTTTAAATGGACCAGAACCTGGTGGTCCGGAGTCAACGAAAAGAAAGTAAAGGAGAGAAAGAGTCTGATATTCCTTGGTTTACGCAGAAAGCCAATAAAGCCCCTGCACGGGGCTTGCTCTCTTCACGAAGGCCTCAGGTGCCCTCTCGATGGGGTGAAGGTGCAGAGCGCCTTCTTGAGAGGGTCTTAGATAGAAGCCGAGGCAGGAAAGTCAACTCAGAGGGCCTCTGCACTCCAAATATAGCCTGAGAGAGAGAAAGGAAGAAAGAGAAAGACATGGGGACCAGAGCTTTGATGGAGCAAAGGTGTTTTAATCAACATGGTGTGGGCATATATTCTGTAGTTATTCTCAGCAAAGATAAAGATTAAAATTCCAGACTTACAAACATAGGCGATCCATATTAGAGAGAGAGAGAATTGTAAACAATCACTTTTACCATATGGTTCACAAGAAGGAAGAGGGTAAAACAGAAAAACTAACAAAGGAAATGCCTGGATCCCTCAGCCCCGGGAGAGGCTTGCCTCTCCTCTTAATTCCTGAATATTCAGGAATTAATAAGGAACAGAGGATTCCTGACAGATCCAGAACAACACACAGGAAGCCCCTGTTAAATGCTTCCTGACAATGGCTGGTGTTAAGCTTTGAAAAAGGTTTGTGATCACTGATTACTTAAGGAAAAAGTGTAGAGAGAGATGATAAGGAATGTGAAGACCAAACCTGACACTTGGAATAGAAGAGAGAGGAAGGTCCTACAGTAAGGATGCAGTAGGGCAGATGGGAAGTCTTAAGAGTGGTGTCATGAGTGGTATCATAATGCCCTGAAGAAAGAGTGTTACAGCCGGGCACTGTCAGCTGTGGGTGTGCTGCCATGGGATTGAATTGAGTTCAGTGACCTGAATAGTAAAGGATTCTCTTGGAATTACCCAGTAAACATAAAATTTGGGTTATCAGAAAACATTGACCTTACTACTATAGATACATAGTACAAAGTATGATACCTGTAATATAGTGATTAAATAAATGAATAAAGAATGAATAAATACAGGTTAGGTGTAAACTTTGAGATCTTTTAAATTACTATTTTTATTTTGATTTGGGAGAGTTCATTTTGATTTCCAGGCACTTGTCATTTGCTGGACAGATCATGTGCTTATTTGGGTGAGAGAACACAGGACAGTGCCAGATTCCTCTCCACGCTCCATTCTGTGAGCTTGATTCCTCTCGAAGCTCTGGGTGTGGCTGCAGCACTGCCCTGCTCGGCCTAGTGAGACACCAGGCAGAGAATCTCTGCTGTGCCAGATGGAGGACTTGCCTTGTGGCTCCCCAAAACAGGAGTCTTAGCACCTACTCCTCCAAATCTTATAGGAGTGACTCTTTTTACTGGGGCCTCTCAGAACTCCACCAGTGTCCATTTCATTATAGGGGACTGGAATACAAAAGTAGGAAGTCAAGAGATACCTAGAGTAACAGGAAAATTTGGCTTTGGAGTACAAAATGAAGCAGGTCAAAGGCTAACAGAGTTTTGCCAAGAGAATGCAATGGTCATAGAAAACACCCTCTTCCAGCACCACCAGAGAAGACTCTACATGTGGACATCACCAGGTGGTCAATACCCAAATCAGATTGATTATATTCTTTGCAGCCAAAGATGGAGAGGCTCTATATAGTCAGCAAAATCAAGACTGAGAGCTGACTGTTGCTCAGATCATGAATTCTTTATTGCCAACTTCAGACTTAAGTTGAAGAAAGTAGGGAAAACCATTAGCCCATTCAGGTATAACCTAAATAAAATCCCTTAGGATTATACAGTGGAAGTGAAAAATAGATTCAAGGGATTAGATCTGATAGAGTGCCTGATGAGCTACGGACGGAGGTTTGTGGCATTGTACAAGGCGGTAATCAAGAAAAAGAAATGTAAAAGGCAAAATGGTTGTCTGAGGAGGCCTTACAAATAGCTGAGAAAAGAAGAGAAGTGAAAGGCAAAGGAGAAAAGGAAAGATATATTCACCTGAATGCAGAGTTCCAAAGAATAGCAAGGGGAGATAAGAAAGCCTTCCTCAGTGATCAGTGCAGAGAAATAGAGGAAAACAATAGAATGGGAAAGACTAGATATCTCTTCAAGAAAATCAGAGATATCAAGGGAACACTTCATGCAAAGATGGGCATAATAAAGGCCAGAATGGTATGGATCTAACAGAAGCAGAAAATATTAAGAAATGGCAAGACTACACATAGAGCTGTACAAAAGAGATCTTCATGACCCAGATAATGACGATGGTGAGATCACCACCTAGAGCCAGACAAAGTCAAGTGGGCCTTAGGAAGCAAAACTACAAACAAAGCTAGTGGAGGTGATGGAATTCCAGTTGAACTATTTCAAATCCTAAAAGATGATGCTGTAAAATTGCTGCACTTGATATGCCAGCAATTTGGAAAACTCAGCAGTGGCCACAGGACTGGAAAAGGTCAGTTTTCATTCCAATCCCAAAGAAAGGCAATGCCAAAGAATGTTCAATTGCAGTCATCTCACATGCTAGCAAAGTAATGCTCAAAATTCTCCAAGCCAGGCTTCAATAGTATGTGAACTGTGAACTTCCAGTTGTTCAAGCTGGATTTAGGAAAGACAGGGGAAGCAGAGATCAAATTGCCAATATTCGTTGGATCATTGAAAAAGCAAGAGAGTTCCAGAAAAATATCTACTTCTGCTTTATTGACTATGCCAAAGCCTTTGACTGTGTGGATCACAACAAACTGTGGGAAATTCTTTAAGAGATGGGAATACCAGACCACCTGACCTGCCTCCTTAGAAATCTATATGCAGGTCAGGAAGCAACAGTTAGAATTGTCATGGGACAACAGATTTGTTCCAAACAGGGAAAGGAGTACATCAAGGCTGTATATTGTCACCCTACTTAATTTAACTTCTAGGCAGAGTACATCATGAGAAATGCCAGGCTGGATGAAGCACAAGCTTGAGTCAAGATTTCTGGGAGAAATATTAGTAACCTCAGATATACAGATGACACCACACTTAATGGCAGAAAGTGAAGAAGATCTAAAGAGCCTCTCGATGAAAGTGAAAGAGGAGAGTGAAAAAGCTGGCTTAAAATGCAACATTCAGAAAACTAAGATCATGGCATCTGGTCCCATCACTTCATGGCAGATAGGGAAACAATGGAAATAGTGACAGACTTTATTTTGGGGGGCTCCAAAATCACTGCTGATGGTGAATGCAGCCATGAAATTAGAAGACGCTTCCTCCTTGTAAGAAAAGCCTGTAACCAACCTAGACAGCATGTTAAAAAGGAGAGATATTAGTTTGTTGACAAAGGTCCATCCAGTAAAAGCAAAGCTATGGTTTTTCCTGTAGTCATGTATGGATGTGAGAGTTGGACCATAAAGAAAGTTGAGCACCAAAGAATTGATGCTTTTGAACTGTGGTGTTGGAGAGACTCTTGAGAATCCCTTGGACTGCAAGGAGATCAAACCACTCAATCCTAAAGGAAATCTGCCCTGAATGTTCATTGGAAGGACTGATGTTGAAGCTGAAACTCCAATACTTTGGTCACCTGATGTGAAGAACTGACTCATTTGAAAAGACCCTGATGCTGGGAAAGATTGAAGGCAGGAGAAGGGGACGACAGAGGATGAGTGGCTGGATGGCATCACTGACTTGATAGACATGAGTTTGAGCAAGCATCAGGTGTTGGTGATGGACAGAGAAGCCTGGTGTGCTAGTCCATGGGGTTGCAAAGAGTCGGGTGTGCCTGAGTGACTGAGCTGAACTCAGAACTCCTCTGCTCACCCTCTTATCAACACCTTCATAATGAAGGAAGAACACTTCACCATGGGTATATGACCCAGTGTCATTGGTATTCTTGCCTGGAAAACCCCACGAACACAGGAGCCTAGTGGGCTACAGTCCATGGGATCGTGGAGAGTTGGACGTGACCGAGCGACTAAAACACTTTTGGTAGCTGGAGGAAAAGACTATAAACAGGTCCCACACCCTGTTCTTGAGAATATACATTTGTGGGTAACTGCCATGGCCAGCAACTGACATAAATGATAGGGGTCTAATGTGGGTTCGTTCTTCCTCCCACTCTGGGAAACTCACCTTATTAAGCATTTTCCCTGCCTGGCTTTGTCTACAGGGTTCATCAATGTCCCTCTCGAGGTCCAACAGTCGTGAGCACCTGGGAAGTGGAAGCGAATCTGACAACTGGAGAGACCGAAATGGAATAGGTCCTGCAAGTCATAGCGAATTTGCAGCTTCTATTGGCAGCCCCAAGCGTAAACAGAACAAATCAAGTGAGCTTTGACTTTTCGTCATGGTTTTAGATGTAATCTGCTTTTAGTTTACTTTGTTTAGTGTGATGTTCAAGTATAATATACTCTGGACTTCATGCCTTTAAGAGTTTTGCATTACTCACATGTCACCTCCTCTGAGAAGCCTTCCCTGTTTTTCCCAGGAAGCAGGCCATTGGGTCTCTGCTTGAACTGCTTTGCGTATACGCTTTCACTCTAGCATTTGTCTTAGTGAAGTACAGTTATTTGCATAACTGTCTGTTTGTGTAGAACTTGAGATCCACAAGCCAGAGACTATATTCATTCAGTAAACTTTATTGCCCATGCACCAGACATTCTTTAAGGCTGTGCCTTCTTTCTTTAAGTTGAAATATAGTTAGCATATAATATTATGTTTCAAGTATACAATGTAAGTGATTTTACATTTGCAGGCATTATGAAATGATCACCATCATAAGTTTAGTAACTGCCATACAGTAATTACAATATTGCTGACCATACTCCTTATGCTGGATGTTATATTCCTGTTGCTTTTTAATTTTATAACTGGAGGTTTGTACCTCTTAATCCCCTTCATCTGTTTCACCTCCCCAGTTCTCTCTGGCAGCCACTCATTTGTTCTCTGTATCTGTGAGTCTATTTTCACTTTATTTTGTTGTTTTTTTTTTAGCTTCCACATATAAGTGAGATCATACAGTACTTGTCTTTCTGTGTTTGACTCATTTCACTCAGCAATATACCTTCTGGATCCGTCCACGTCGTTGCCCATGGCAGGAGTTCATTTTATGACTAATACATTACTGTATATACGCCTTTTATCCATTCATCTGTTGATGGACACTTAGGTTGCTTCTGTATCTTGACAATTGTAAATAATGCTGTAGTCAGCATAGGGGTGCATATATCCTTCTGAATGTTTTTGTTTTCTTTGGGTAAATACCCAGAAGTGAAATTTCTGGGTATGGCAGTTCTAGTTTTGATTTTTTAAGGAACCTCCATACTGTTTTCCATAGTGTCTGCACCAGTTTACAATCCAAGTTACAGGAGGCTATGCCTTATTTCTTAATTTGTTATTTCTTCCCAAATGTCTAACAGTGTCTGACACTAGTAGGTGCTTGGTAAATGTTTGTAGAATGAATATACAAATGAGTTATGCACACACAAACCTCAAGATGATGAGGAAAAGCAGGAATGTAAAGGAATTGAGCAGAATGTGATCAAATTAATTCTGTCTTGGACAACAGAAGAAAGTCTGCCCAGTGACTTGTAGCTACCAAAGGTGAAGAGAAGATTTTTCATGTTGACAAAATGTAGCTACATGAAAAGTTTAAAGCATAGGCTTTGAACAGATATGATTAAGACTCAGCATGAGTCAAGTGGCTGTGTCTGTAACTGCACCCACATGTCTGTATAAATAGGTCAACAGACAAGAACTGACGGAGTAATCACAAGATATGCTCCTAATGTCTTTTTTCAGGATTTCGAGTCCTGAAACACGTATCTTAGACTATTTGAAGAATGCTTGGAGAAAGGTGATCTAAATGAGCATATTGTTACCGTCAGTCAAGTGGGCCATGTTGTCAGGGCCTCAGATTTGGCAAAACAAGTCATGGTGTCAGCCAACTCTAAATCAGAAGCCGAGGTCTCTTCTTTTATTGCCGTGTGTACTGTCAATAGCTGTCTGAAGTCTTCCTGTTAGTCCTAGGCTAGGTCACCCACCACTGATAGGAGGATGGAGCTGAGAGGTAGGCTGGTGCCAGAGGTATAGCCAGAGTAGAAATTGTCTCCGTTTTATCTTCCAACATAAATTAGCTCTGTGCCTCTCCTCTGTCCTTATCCTCTTTCCTTTCACTTAACACTAGATAATTAAAATTGACTGTGCCAGTTAGCTGCATTGAAATTAAGGACTAGGGTTAAGAAAGGGGATTCATTAATTTAAAAAGATTGATTAAAGAAGCACTGTTCTTTGGCCTTTGTCAGATGTTTTAAGAGCCTGGGGTAACTACTGTAAGTAGTTAAGATAAAACCAAATTTTTTTTTTTAAAGCTGTGTACCATAATAAATATTTATCACTAGGAGTATTTTAAAATATGTTTAAACTTTTACTAATGTGTTGCTTAACTCAGCATCTGTAAAGTATTATCATTTAAACCCGAACAACAAAACATGTCATCAATGTAAGAAAGAGTGTAAATGTCTTGTTGTTGTCAGTCCCTAGGTTGTGTCCAACTCTTTGCAATCCCATGGTCTCCTACACGCCAGGCTCCTCTGTCCTCCACTATCTTCCAGAGTTTACTCAGATTCATGCCCATTGAGTCAGTGATGCCTTCTAACCATCTCATCCTCTGCCACCCTCTTCTACTTTTGCCTTCAGTCTTTACCAGCATCAGGGTCTTTTCCAGTAACTTGGTTCTTTGTATCAGGTGGCCAAAGTATTGAAGCTTCAGCTTCAGCATCAGTCCTTCCAATGACTATTCAGGATTGATTTCCTTTAGGATTGACTGGTTTGAGCTCCTTGCTGTCCAAGGGACACTCAGATCTTCTCTAGAATTTGAAAGCATTAATTCTTTGGCATTGAGCATTCTTTATGGTCCATTTGTACATGACTACTGGAAAATCCATAGCTTGGTCTGTATGGACCTTTGCTGGCAAAATGATGTCTCTGCTTTTTAATGTGCTGCCTAGGTTTATCACAGCTTTCCTTCCAAAGAGCAAGCGTCTTTTAATTTCATGGCTGCCAGTCACTGTCCAAAGTTATTCTGAAGCCCAAGAAAATAAAAATCTGTCACTGCTTCCATTTTTTTCTCATTTATTTGCCATGAAGTGATGGGACTGAATGCCATGATCTTAGCTTTTTTAATGTTAAGTTTCAAGCTAGCATTTTCACTCCCCTCTTTCACTCTCATCAAGAGATTCTTTAATTCCCCCTCACCTTCTGCTTCTGGGGTGGTTTTATTATCTGCATATCTGAGGTTGTTGATATTTCTCCTGGCGATCTTGATTCCAGGTTGTGAGTCATCCAGCCTGGCATGATGTACTTTAAATAGAAGTTAAATAAGCAGAGTGACAGTAGACAGCTTTGTCCTACTCCTTTCTCAGTTTTGAATTAGTCAGTTGTTCCATTGTTGTTTCTTGACCCATATACAGGTTTCTCAGGAGACAGGTAAGGTGGTCTGGTATTCCTGTCTCTCTAAGAATTTTCCAGTTTGTTATGATCCACACAGGTTAAGGATTTAGTATAGTCAATGAAGCAGAAGTACATGTTTTTCTGGAACTCCCTTGCTTTCTCTGTGATCCAATGAATGTTGGCATTTGATCTCTGGTTCCTGTGCCTTTTCTAAATCCAGCTTGCACATCTGGAAGTTTTTAGTTCATATACTGCTGACACCTAGCTTGAACGATTTTGAGCATTACCTTGCCTGCATGCAAAATGAGCACAACTGTGCAGTAGTTTGAGCATTCTTTGGCATTGCCCTTATTTGGGATTGGAATGAAAACTGACCTTTTCCAGTCCTGTGGCCACTGCTGAGTTTTCCAATTTGCTGACATAACGAGTGCAGCACATTCACAGCATCATCTGGTTTAGGATTTTACATAGCTCAGTTAGAATTCGGCCACCTCTGTTAGTTTTGTTTGAGTAATGCTTCCTGTGGCCCACTTGATTTCATACTCTAGGATGTCTGGCTCTAGGTGAGTGACCACACCATGGTGGTTATCCCACTTTTTTGTATAGTTATCCCTTTTCTGTATAGTTCTTTTGTGCTTTCTTGCCACCTCTTCTTAGTTTCTTCTGCTTCTGTTAGGTCCTCATCATTCCTGTCCTTTATCTTGCCCATCCATACATGAAATATTCCCATTATGTCTCCAGTTTTCTCGAAGAGATCTCTAGACTTCCCCACTCTATTTTTTCCTCTACTTCTTTGCATTGTTCTTTTAAGAAGGCCTTCTTAGCTCTCCTTGCTATTCTCTGGAACTGTGCATTCAGTTGGGTATGTCTTTCCCTTTATCCTTTGTCTTTTGCTTCTCTTCTTTCCTCAGCTACTTTTAAAGCCTCCTCAGGCAGCCTCCTCAGGCAACCACTTTGCCTTCTTCCTTTTTTTTTCCTTTGGGATGATTTTGGTCACTGCCTCCTATATGATGTTATGAACCTCCATCCATAGTTCTTTAGGCACTCAGTCTACCAGATGCAATCCCTTGAATCTATTTGTAATCTCCACTGTATAATCATAAGGGATTTGATTTAGGTCATACTGAATCCCTTAGTCATTTTCCCTGCTTTCTTCAATTGAAGCCTGAATTTTGCAATAAGGAGCTCATGCTGTGAGCCATAGTCAGATCCAAGTCTTGTTTATGCTGACTGTATAGAGCTTCTCCATATTTGGCTGCAAAGAACATAGTCAGTCTGATTTCATTGTTGACCATCTGGTGATGTCCATGTGTAGAGTCATCTCTTGGGTTGTTAGAAATTGCTGTTTGCTATGACCAGTGCATTCTCTTGACAGAACTGTTAGCCCTTGCCCTGCTTCATTTTGTACACCAAGGCCAAACGTGCTGTTTTTCCAGTTATCTCTTGACTTCCTACTTTTGCATTCTAGTCCCCTGTGATGAAAAGGACATTGATTTTTGCTGTTATTTCTGGAAGATCTTGTAGGTCTTCATAGAACTGGTCAACTTCAGCTTCTTTGGCATCTGTGGTTGGGCATAGACTGGATTACTGTGATGTTGA
Source organism: Aepyceros melampus (assembly GCA_006408695.1). NCBI lineage: Eukaryota > Metazoa > Chordata > Mammalia > Artiodactyla > Bovidae > Aepyceros > Aepyceros melampus. The sequence goes on along the minus strand of SJXQ01003131.1, from coordinate 23,031 downwards.
ATAGTGTGCCTTGGAAATGAACTGAGATCATTCTGTCATTTTTGAGATTGCACCCGAGTACTGTGTTTCCAACTCTTTTGTTGACTATGATGGCTGCTCCCTTTATCTAAGGATTCTTGCCCACAATAGTAGATATAATGGTCATGTGAATTAAATTCACCCATTCCCATCCATTTTAGTTCCCTGCTTTCTAAGATGTCATTTTTTACCAAGTCTTTAAAATATAGTGTGTTATTTCACATTTATAGAAAATTTTTAAATTTCCACTAGTAGATTTCAGGTGCTCAATAGCCACAAGTTTCCAATGGCTATTGTACTGGTCAAAAAAGTTTTAGGTAATTTTCTTGACACCCTTTTCAAAGTCACCAATATATAGGATTTCTCTGGGAATCCCTGTTATGCCAGTTGTTCCACTGTAATTCTTGTTTTTTAAAATTTTTTATTGGAGTACAGTGGCTTTACAATGTTGTGTTAGTTTCTACTGTAGAGCACAGTGAATCAGTGATATGTATACATATATTTCCTCTTTAAGGGAATTTCCTCTAATTAGGTCACCACAGACCACTGAGTAGAGTTTGCTGTGCTATACATGGACTCATTAATTATGTATTTTATACACAGTATCAATAGTGTATGTATGTCAGTCCCAATCTCCCAGTTCATCCCATCACCCTCCACTCCTTCCTCAGTGTCCATACATTTGTTCTCCACATCTGTGTCTCTATTTCTGTTTTACAAATAAGATCATCTGTACCATTGTTTTAGATCCCACATATATGCATTAATATATATGATATTTGTTCTTCTGACTTACTTCACTCAATATGATAGTCTCTAGGTCCATCAATATCTTTATATATGATCCAATTTTGTCCCTTTTCACAGCTGAGTAATATTCCATTGTATATATGTACCACATTTTCTTTATCCATTCCTCTGTTGATGGACATTTAGGTTGCTTTTTTTTTTCCCTTAAAGAAAGTAAATGTATCATTTGGACAGCAGGTTATATGGTCAGCCAGCCTGCTTCCGTTCTGTCAAGTCCAGTGGCCACTCCAGTGCAGTCATCATACTCTGCTTCGTGTCACCTTTGAACCAGTACCTCACTGGTCATTGCTCCTCAATCTTTTTGGTGATTCTGGGGTCTTAACTTCAATTGGTGAAGTGTTCCAGGGCTCAGGGCCTCTTCACTTTGGTCCTAGATCCTTTCCCCTACACATTCTTCCCCAAAGAGATGAAACATCTGCTTTTAAAAGAAAGAGAAACCTTATGAAGAAATTCCTTCCACTTGAGACCTATCTAGGACTTCTGAACCAGGAGATGAAAACAACCAGAGAAAGTGATCAGTGGCCGTACAGAGCAGCGTTCTTAGATTTGGTGAATGCACTGATCCTAGAGGAGGTTAGATGGATCTCATTAGCTCGGTGAGTGTCGTCTGCCCTCATCTCTCTGGGAATGCCTGCCAAAGGTGGCGTCTTTGGTAGAATTCCCAAAGGGAGGAGAGTTCACTGTTGATTAGGGTGGCAGGAATCTAGCGCAGCTCTGCTAGCTTCTCCGGAGCTGCTCTTGACGGTGTGTGGTTGTCTGGTCAAGTACTAGGTATGGCTCACTAGTCTGTCACCCAATTGTGCATGCCATTGGGTCTGAGAACCACAGACAATATGGAGAAATCTTTACTCACCAGATCAGGAGGAGAATCCAGGCAAAGCTTGACATGGCTATCTTCAATTTCCCCTAAGAGATGGATATGTTTCTGTTGTAGGTTAAATGCAGGAACTCCAGCATCATTCTTTTCATTTCACATGTTCCTCTTCATTTTGGAGCACTATTTCATAAACTCACTGTCCACTTATGTTGGAGGGAAATGGGATTTATATGTGGTAATATCACAGAATTTCTTTGACCACAGGAAAGCACAAGTGTGGATACAGAGGCCCAGCCTGCATGCAAGAGGAGCCTGTAACTTTCCTTACTTTTATTGTGTCCTAGGGATCTTCCTTCCAATTCCTCATTTAATTCACATCAAATCAATTATAAAGAGCAAATGTTTCTGAATGCTGAGGGAGAATATGATGAATGATTATTAACTACAGAGACATTGTTGCTGAATTGCTGTCTCCCAAGTGTACCGTTTTAAATGGCAAGAGCCTCCCTGAAAGCAATAACCAGCATTTCCTTAATGAAAAGCCAATGTTTCAGTAAAGGATTTGCTGTGTTTCTGTAGCAACTGCTCTATTCAGCCCAAAACAATGAATCTGAAATATTTGAGTGATTAAAACTTTTAATTAAACCATGTTCTCTCTGGGCATTTCCACTTCAAGCCTGTCTCTCCTCTGCCTTTCAGCGGAACACTATCTCAGCAGTAGCAATTACATGGACTGCATTTCCTCGCTGACAGGAAGCAATGGCTGTAACCTGAACAGCTCTTTCAAAGGCTCTGACCTCCCTGAGCTCTTCAGCAAACTGGGCCTGGGCAAATATACAGACGTCTTCCAGCAACAAGAGGTCAGTCAGTATTTATTTTCCCATATGTATGATGACTTCTAGAAGGAAATCACTCATTGACCTATCACTGTGCTTTCACTGAGCATTATTCAAGTCTCATAGCTTGTTTTTGCCAAGAAAATTGTCATTTCTTGTTTACTTAGTGCAACTGGTAAACACAGGATAGCAGAAATATAGGAAATTGTGCTTGCAAAAACACACATAGCCATCCTTCACCAGTTTTAGCTAAAAGACCTAATGAGTGTTGTGATTCACATTAACTTCTGATTCATACTTTCCTGAAGGTTGACAGCAACTCTGTATTTAAGAAGATTTTATTCTTTAATCGTTGTTATCTTTATTTGTGGCACTTAACAGTTAACAGCATCATAGTTATTTTTTGACACCGTCCTAATTATATTACTGAGGATTGTTCTCATAGAATATAATGTGCTTTTTATTCATGTTAACTTATTAATTTACTGGTTGGGTTTTGTCTGAACTGAGACAGAACTAAGATGTCTTCTGAAACATCCCTACCATGGATTTTGGTCAAACTGATCAGCCGTGGCCGTGATGCACTGGCCTAAGGAAAAGACCCCCTAAGCATGGTTCTTTCTAATCATGTTGTCATATTATCAAGGCATTAGAAACTATTCAGAGAATAGTTCTCTAAATTTATCTATTTTCCAAATCCTGATATCATCCAAGTTTCATGCTAGTTGGCTTTACTTCATGTGAAGAGTACATGCCAGTAATTACCTGGCATGCATTAGTCAATAAAGAATCTACGATTTTTATTAGGCACTTTATAGCATAAATTTAATGTATTGTCCATAATTTAAGTTTAATTGCTGAACTTTTTTGTTCTTTTCACACCCCCCAAAATGTCGTCATGTTTATTTTGGACTTTAGGACAACTATTTTGTTTCCTTTTTTCTAAATTAGTATCCTTATTTAACCAAAGATTTTCTAAGTTGAATAACACGTTCATCATCTGTGCACTAAAGAACTGCATTTATTTACTTAGTCTTGCTTTTTGAGAAGACTAAGTGGCTAATTGAGAAGCTCATAGCTGAGGAGTTTTAACTTGTTCATGCACATAAGGTTTTAGAAATAAGTAACTAGAGTTATTCGGTGATATCCTGGGTTTGTTTTTAATCTGTATTTCCTATTTGAAGATGCACAGAAATTAATTTAATATTGGTGCTTGTTATCTAGTTACTTCAAAAAGAAAACATGAAAATATAAAGTCATACTGGCAAACCGCAACCTGCAGACCTGCTGTCTAATTTTGTAAATAAAATTTTGTTGGAACACAGCCATACCAACTCAGTTACCTCATATTGCCCATGATTGCTTTTGAGTTTGAGTACTTGCAACAGAGAGAATATTGGCCCGGTGAGCCTAAACTAGTTATTCTCTGGCCCTTTAAAAAGAGTTTGAGGATCCCTGTAATAGTCTCCACTGGATAGAATTGCTTAAAAAACAAACAAACAAAAAAAACAGTGTATCTTCAGACCTGTTACAAATGATAAATGAAAGGGATTTTCAAGATCTGGATGTAACCTTCAAAATCAAAACAGAAAATTTCAAATTAATTGCTATATAATTTGAATAAAAAGTATATTTTACTATTTTCAGCTGTGTTGAAATTTGGTACTATTCTCTTCATATAAGATATTTTCTCATATACAGATAAGACTTGGAATAGGAATCCCCATTAAGTAACTGTGTGAGATTTAATATATTGTAAGCAGGATGAAGATTAGCAAATTTCACAGATGATATGTCTGAATACATTATTGCTAACCATAGCTGCCGACTATTTTACTCCTTTGGTGAGCACACTGCATTATATCTAGGATCATGTTTAATGCCCTGAACAGCCCTGTGAGGTATCACCAACCCTGAGTGCCCACAATTAGTAATTGCGGAATCAGAACTTGAACCCAGGCCTCTCTGGCTTCAGAGCCCATTGCCTTTCTGTCCCTCCAGTGGTTTTCAAGGTAGGATGGGATTACTGGGGTGGTTCCCTCCACACATTTTTGCTGATGCCAGGAAGTACAATTATACTGTCTCTTGGAATACTTCATATATGCTATTCTCAGAGATGGTCAGCTGGACTGAGCCAAGGGAATCATGGGTCTGGTTACACTGTGAATTCTGCTCTCATTTTTATATAGAGCACAATTAAAGATATGCTATATGGTATTATTCAGTCCCTTTTAATGGAGGTATACTTACCTGAGTCAGAATCTAAAACTAAAGAAATATTTTCTCTCTTCTGGACAGGTATATATTCTTTATCAGGTCACGAAAAGCTGTGCCATTTCTTTTCCCCTTTTGCTTTGGCTTCCAGGATGCTAAGACCTAAGTTTGTTGCAGGAAGATGAAGTATACAACGTCTTCTGCCAGAATCATCAGTTTCATTTGACCACCTTTATGACTTAACTGTTGTCCCTTAGGTGTTTGTACCACCACCATTGTTCTCTGGAAGCAGGCAGAGCATAATAAGTATAGCAGTTAGTTGAACTTATACTGAGGAAGAACTAAGTACTTTCATATTGACCATAGATTTACTTGTTCACCCACAGATTGATCTTCAGACATTCCTTACTCTCACAGATCAGGATCTGAAGGAGCTGGGAATTACGACTTTTGGTGCCAGAAGGAAAATGCTGCTTGCAATCTCAGGTGAATATAACTGTTCTTCTTTATATCTTAAAACCTAAAGACTCTCTGCCATGGTCTTAGCCAGTGGGGCTGGTTCTGCTTCCTACCTGGCAGCTTTGTGGTTGTGGTTTCAGAGTGTTTTTCCACTAACAGTGTAACAAATGCTGAGGATACCCCCACTCTTTCGCCAAGGCACTGCCTGAAAACCTGCCTTGACAAGTGTCATCCGTGAAAACAGATCTCTTCTGAGAGATCTAATCAGAATTTCCCTTTGCAGAACATGGGGATGGAGGAGCAATTTGAATCTCTGTGTTGCAGTTGTGTTAAGCGCTAATCATTGGGTTCATGAGTAATTATTCCGGATTGGCTGTCATGCTTTAAATACACGTGTCCTTTTAGAGCAGCTGAGATCATTGCAGTAGAGAGAAAGAGAATGTTCTTCGGTACAGCTGGAACCTGGCAGTATTTCTTGTCTTAATGCTTTTTAACTTTCCCCAAGTTTTAATAGAATTTGTGAGTCACTTAATAGAATTTGCGAATCACAGAAGAGGGTAGTATCCTGAAAGTAGTCTCAGAATGAAGGAAAATCTGAAGGTCTGTCTCCCAGACCACTGCCTGTGTTCATCTTTTGCATGTTCTGTGAATTAAGAAAATGCTATGTGTGTTTACTAGGTACCTCCCATGTAAAAGGAATAGCCAAGAGTCATAACAGTGTACCTCAAAAAGGTGTTTAGAGAAATATGAGGAAGAAATTTGGGAGGTGACAAAATAAGGTTATGGAAGATTTTCTGATTAAGTTCAGGAATGCCAATTTTATATGTGTGCCAGTCTCTCAAAAAGAGACAGCAAGGGCAGAAGCCAAATGTTAGGTGTGATGAGAAAATTACGTTGCTTTTTCATTTGCAGGCTATGCCTTTGAGGCCAGCAGTGGCATCCAACTGGTGAAAGTTCTTTATAAACATTCGCTAATCAAATCATCAAATGAAATTAAAAGCCTCAGTGCTTTTCCATTTTATTTTAGCAGCTGATTGCTTTTCCATTGGATTATAGAAGCAGATCAACCCCACCGACCTCCCCACAGGAAATCTTATATACAGACCTAATATCCGAAGCAGATATAAGCAGAGTAGTCTTGAAATGGGGTAGAAGCTGAGCTACTGAGCAGCCTGGTAGGCCTCTCCATGGACAGAGCTCTGTACACGACAGTTTGAGAAGTCTTCTTGCCTGCTGTGTACCGAAGCAGCTGCACTGATGGAGCGCTATAGGGCAGCCACTGTTTTCTTTGTTCACTCGTAAAATTAGCTTGGTTATAGTGGAAGGAACACTATTCACATAAGGAGGTCTGAGATTTGCCTCTCCGAGTCATGCACCCTTGGGTGAGTTTCCAGATCTCCTTTGATTTCAGTTTCTTCATGAAGATAGACTGGAGTATATGATCATGTCACCTTCCACTTCTAAGATCTGTCCTTCTGTATGTTATATCATCAGACACAGTGAAGATAACCTACAATTTTAACAAATGTATCATTTGTAGGGTACTCCCCTTTGTTTTTTGTTTTTAACTATCTGTGGCAGTAGAAATAGCTTTCAACTTGTTTACCTGAAAGCTAAGTTTCAGAAGGCTACTTCTGGACCCAAATTAACTTCATATAATTTTTATATTTCTTTTATTAATTTGAAAATGAAATTAATATACTACTTGGAACTTTATTAACTCAGTCACCATGTCTATACTGTGGGGCCGCATATCTAAATGTGGGGCTGCACATTTATACCATAGAAGTGTATGTTTCAGAACTCTATACTTTTTCACTAGAGGTCTGTGGAATGTCTGTGACTATAATGAAAATTAAGTCATTTCTTTGTGCAGAAACCCAATTCCAAACTGTAAAGCTTTGAGCAACAAGCAGATGTCTCTAAATGTTTTCATAGATTCCAGGTAGACCATCAATACTTTTACTCTGGAATACATTGGTGATGATTCTAGGTCGGTGTTGGTGGGGGATTGGTGTTGGTTGGGGGGGATTAGGGTGCAAAACATGAGGGGTTTTCAGTTCTCATTTAAGAAAAATATTTTCTCTAGTTATCATCTTCAGTGTGGTTCTATTGAGGTTATATCCTGCTTCTACAGACTGCCTCTCTCAGTGGGGTTCACAGGTCCTTTTGCTTTTAAAGGGAATTAGAAACTTTGAATAAGATGCCTTATGAATGCTCTGTACAGCAGGAAGTGTTTGATTATTTTAAGGGTGATTTTGGTGAGTGCATTTGTTTGAACCTGGTAAATCATTTTCTCTGCAAGGAGTAAGTTTTTGAGAAACCCTTCATTGAAAAGCTTCTTTTTCCAATTCAGTTCCTCTGATAACAAAGACATTCATTTAAAGTCTCAGGACACTTCACTTCTAGGTAGACGCAGGGTAGCAGGGTGGCCTTAGCATTTGTCTTGTGGTTACACAGGTTGGCTAGATACAGAGTTTGCTCAAATTACTTTTTAAAGTTTTTGTAGATTTTTAACTTATACTTGAGTTGTTCCTTCAGTATCAGTTCTGGTTTGCTTTTAATCTTGGGCCAGAAGACACATATTTTAATATTACAGGAGGAGATGAGATTTCTCTCCTCTAGAGATGGATCAGAGAAAACAAATTTTTTCCCCCAAATACATGATTTTGGGAAAATTCATGGATTTCTCTCTGAGTATGGTAGCGACTGGTTAGCTAAACGTACAGGGACTAAGTGACAGGAAGTTTAGCGTCCTATTGACAGGCTTTCCACCACAGCCTCAGGTAGATCTAACATTTCCCGACCTATTCTTTTAGTTTGTGACTCTGTTCAGATCCGCAACAAGATCCTGAGAGCTGCCAGGATTGTGTGAACCTTGGAATTTCAAAGAAAAAGGTTGGTATTTTCTCAAACTATCCCTTAGGCTTACTGAAAAAAATCAGAAGAGGGAGCTTGCTTTTTTAATTTAAAAAACAAAAACTAAAGTCTCTTCAGTAGGGCTCTGATCCTTGATAATCTCTCTTAAAGATTTCTTTCTCTGCTTCACACTTGGAATATCTCTATGTATGCACTCTTAGAGATTACATCTCTAGGGAATGGCTGAAATTCTTCATGATCATTTATTCTCTCAAAAATCTAGTTGATGTGACTTTTCAGAATGAAGTTTTCAATGTCTATTAAAATGTTTTGTCTTCGATGGCCCAATTATTCTCCATGAGCATCTGAAAACAGTGTTTGATCTAACTCCTTTCTTTTCCTTCTCTGTAGTGGGGGAATGAATGTCCTCCTGACTCATGGGTTCTTGCCCCAAAAGAAAATGGAGGCCAAAGAAAGTCTCCTATCTGAAGGTGATAAAACTTTTCCAGGCTGTGTTTAAGAGGAATCATTTGTTTTTAACTCTCCTATAAGTTTGCCTTTATATATATTCAATTCTGTCTTAAATTGTGAATTTTATGTATTGTTTTTAAAATGAGATACATGTAATAGGAGTATTATTGCTACTGTGTTTCTGTAGGAACTTGAGACACTAGCCATCTGTATGCATGCCTGCATGTGTCTGTTGCTTGAATATTTTCCTTCTTTATTTTCTAAGCTTTGTTTTTCTATTTAAAAAGTAATTTTGGTATAGACATAAATTATGAAGGAAAGCTCTGTTATCTGGCATACGTGGAACTGCCAGTTTCTCAACTTTGTACTCCTGATACCTCAGGTAGAGTCTGCCCAATGGATGGATCACAGCAGCTTGTGGCATGGTCCTTTGCATCAGGCAGGCAGGGTTTCAGCTTTGTTACCAATAGCCACGTGGACAAGTTACTTGTCTGTTTGTAAAATGCAACTTTCTTACCTGTAAAATTGAGGATAGTAATACTATCTGCCCCTTAAGGAGGAGTTAAATAGCCCACAGCGAATGTAGGCTGTAATAAATTACTGTTGTTTCTCTTCTCCCCTAAGACCTAAATGTGCCAGGAACGGCATGTCTCTGCTCTTGCATCAGCCCTACGAGACAGTCAGTTACATTCTGGAAAGCAGTGGGGTGAAATGTTAAGGGTTCTGGTCGCTCTTTAAGAACTTGGGAGACAAGAGTGTGTCTGGCCATATGGCTGTCCCTGGCCACCTCTGACCCCCTGCCACCTGCTTGAGTCTGTTCTCATCCCCAGCATTCCTGTAGCAAGCTGTAGCTTTCTGTAACCTCAGAATTTAGAATGGGGTTGTGTGTGTGAATATGGTTGAAGAAGTACTGTGTACTATGCAGATTATTGAAGGTACTGAATCACGTGCTTCACCACCCTCCTAGAGAAAGACAACAGCTTTAAGCATATGAACTATTTAATCCATATATTTGAGATAGAATAAATCTGAAGATACATTTGACCCTTGAATCACATGAGAGTTAATCCTCATGTGACTTATAGTCACCTTCGTATCCACAGTTTCTTTGCAGCTTCTACCCACCCTGTAATACTGTAGTATTTAGTCTTGAAAAATATCCATCTATAAGTAGACTCACTCTCTTCAAATCTGCGGTATTCAAGGGTCAGCTGTATTTGCATTTGGTGGCTATCAGAAATACTGCTTTCTAGCCTGATAATCTGTTTACTTGTATGTATTCATTAGTAATAATTACGTCAGTTGACTTGAGGATTTGTGAATGTGTGTGTGGAGGGGAGGACAGGGCATTGTATAGTCATAAACAAGGTAGGCTGCTTCAATTATTCACTACTCTGATTAATAATTTTTAGTTGGGAAAAGACAAACTAAACAGTACTCTGGTTCAAAACTAAATTATTTAAAACTAAATTCCAGAATCTTAGTTTTTCCCTGAAAAATCTGGATTCATGTATTGGTTGTTTTCAATTGTATTGATTTCCTTAACTGTTGCTATTTTTACTAAGTTGATTTTTTTATTCAAGGAAACCTCTCACTGATATATTTGTTCATATCACTCTTTCTGACTCGAGTGTAGGCACCATGAGTCAGTGGAGCCACCGGGCTGTGGCTCAACACGTCAGTGTGCTTTTTCAGTATTGTGCCTCCAGTACTCTTGGCTGGAAAATCCCATGGACGGAGAAGCCTGGTGGGCTGCAGTCCATGGGGTCGCGAACAGTCGGACACGACTGAGCAACTTCACTTTCACGCATTGGAGAAGGAAATGGCAACCCACTCCAGTGTTCTTGCCTGGAGAATCCCAGGGATGGTGGAGCCTGGTGGGCTGCCGTCTATGGGGTCGCACAGAGTCGGACATGACTGAAGCGACTTAGCAGCAGCAGCAGCATGTTTAGGTACGAGGTCCTCTTTTCATGCCTGACTTAAATAATTTAATGATCACTCTGTTTGACGTGGATGAGTCTAATGAGCTGTGATAATGTTCTATGTCACTGGTAATACATCCTGTCATATACCTTTCACCAACTTTGATGGTCCCCCTCCCTTTGCCTCTGAAAGGACATTTAGGGTAGGTCAAACTATTTTGTATATTTGGGCTTGAAAGGGTGCAGAGAATGACATATTCCCCAGAGAGTTTATAAACTGCAGTAAAATGAGTTGCTGTCCTTGGTTCTCTGAGCTACACATGCTACCTTTCATATCAGACTTTTGATTTTGAGCATTTCAAAATGTCTTGATGGTCAACTTAAAGGTTTGCTACCTACCGGACTCCTCCCCGTCCCCCCAAACCTACTGCATCACCATTTTCTGAGCTCTTCTGGCCAAGTCCTGAAGATTCTAGAACTTCTCCCTTGTGTTCCTAATAAGTCTCTGTTTCTCTCTCCAGAACTAAATAAAAACCGAAGAAAGCTCTTTGAACCGCCAAATACACGCACCTCTTTCCTGGAAGGTGGAGCGAGTGGGAGGCTACCCCGTCAGTATCACTCGGACATTGCTAGCGTCAGTGGCCGCTGGTAGCGGTTCCCTCCAGGCACATGCCCTCCAACTGTCAAGCTGGATGCAGAAGATCTGTGAATGGCCTTCACTGCACACCGTCCTCAGCATTCTGGGTGTCTGGTATCAGGACCAAAGCATCTTATTCACGCCTGAACTTTGTGCCAAGAAGGAAGAAAAGAAAGAAGATGTTCTTATGTCATCATACCAAATGCCACATGCAGATTACTTTTTTTTCCTAATGGCAACTGGACAGAATTTGCCATATGGGGGTAGGGCTTTATATCCTCTTTTTATTTACCTATATAACATATGCACTGATTTTTTACTTAACATGAAGGATGAGTTGACATCTGGGATGCCAGAAAACACAGAAGTTATTTTGTTTGCTTGTTTTACTATTTGGGGATTTTTTTTTTTAATAATCAAAGTGGAATTTTCTGGTACTGCTTTAAAATAATTATTGAGGTCTTTCAGCACTTTACACTTTCTAATTTCTTGTCCTGTGGAAATTATCTCTCTCTCATTTTTATGTCACCTGATGTATTGGTACAAATCAGATTTAGTCACATTTTTCTGACTGTGTTAAACTTTTATTTGAAATAGTACTGGATTATTAGTTTTTGTGCAGAGTATTCTGTGACTTTGGGAAACCTAAGTGACTCCACTTGGTTATGGACCAGTTCTGTTCATTTATGTCAACATCCTAGAAATACTTTATAATGAACCAAGTTCACTGGAACAGGTGCGAGCAAGAAAGACCAAATGGACTTTGCAATATTAACCCTTTGCAGTCATCATATTTAGCTGCTGCCTTTATTGCTAAAGTGATTTTAATGGTTGTCTGAAGGCAAAGGGCTGTTTTTAGTATACTGCCACTAAAGGACACTTATTTATATCAAACTTTTATTTTTTAGATATTATAAGCATACAGTACATAACTGATTAAATTGATATCTACTAGAGATTTATGGTAGAGAATGGACGGCATTCAATAACTGGAGCCCTAGATTGTCACTTTATTTAAAAAAGACAAATAATCATCTGACAAGACAGCACTGTTGCCATGAGGAGGAAAAATACATTACTGTCCTTATGTACACATCAGCTGTGCTCCATATGGTCACAGGACTTTCCTAAAACCGTATCAGTCTGCTTGAAGTAGACTTGGGTTTCTTGAGACTGGAAAGGTTTTATTTAAGTCTCTATCTAGGGTGACAGTTTATAAAGATAGCAGAGTTCTGAAGGAGCAAAAATAAGACTATTCTGTAAGCGGCTGAACTCATTGTAACAATCTTGATACTGTGAAAGTCCAGGAAATCAGGCAACGTTGTTTTCTAGGTCTTTGCAGACATCTTTTTTGTGGATTTATGAAGGGTTTTCAATCCATGAAGACAATCACTAAGTGCCTCTCTTTCGTCAAAGCAATGTTATTTCCAAGTGTATGAATTTGCTGGAAAACTTTCCCATTGGAAATGTGGTGACTCACCTGTACTGTAACGACTCATTTATGTTCAGTATTCAAGACTTGCCTCTGCATGGACATAAACCACTGTCAGGTGCTCTCCACAGAAGACGTTAGAATCACAAACAACTGGGGGCTTTCGTACAAATGTGGGCTGAGAAATACTCGGCTCATCACTCAAGTAAGAACAGAAACCAAGAGAGAAATATTGCACACAGAAGAATTTTCACTTAAAAAGTACTGGTTACCTTGAAGGCATAGGTAATGGGCCTGTCATAAAGTGATCAGTTATAATAGCACTAAGGGGATGTCATTCCTAAACTGTATCTACTTATGGATATTGAACTAAATTGTTCCCTTTGCAGACAGAACGGAATTATGCTGCACGCAGGGAACATGGATGCAGGTCAGCGCATAGAGCTCCCTGACATATACGGCTATATGAACACATCATGCCACACATTCAGCATAGAGTAAGAATTCCAGATTTGTTTCCTGTGCAAAAATACAGCACTCTAAATTTTACCATTTCTTTAATAAGATCTTGGCCCCCGCAAAATAGTCATTTGGAGTCTTTTCCCAACTCTCCACTATGCATTTGCAACAGGAGGAAGATGGAATGAATTTGCAGTATAGAGTGGATATAGGTTTTATGAACAGTGCTTTGATATTATGCCAAAGGGAAAACTCTCCCAATTAAACTTAGATTAAATAGAGTGGCTAAAAAAAATAAAAACACTGGAAATTACTTTTCTCACTTTCTCGATGCAATGAAGGGAATATGACACTACAGTATACGGTGTTGTCAGTGTTATATGATGCACAAAATATTTGGATTATTTGAATAAATGTTTTTAATCAATCTGTGCCTTAATAGTGACCGGTTATCTGTAAATATAGAACAGATACAGATTGTATTTTTGTGTGGGTTTTTGTCCTTTTAGTGATTTTTTTAAAATGAGAGATGGAATTAAACATTGAAAATGGGAATTTTTCTAAACTAATCAGTTGTTATATGAAAAATAAATTTATATAACCCCTTTGTATTGCCCTTGCTACATGAAATGTGTCTTTGTTTTCTAACTTTTCTATTCTCATCAGAATTGAAAGACATTTCTGCAAGTAGAATTAAATATCCACTGTCCATACTCTTGTTTTGCATTGACAGTCCTCTTTTTCAGCAAAAAACTAAGGCACTTTATTTTAGCCAGAGAATCCAGCACCAGTAATCAATCATTGTTTCTGTGGCCACCAATAGGTACATATAGAAAGAGTAAGATGATGAAACAGGTTTTATTCTTGTTCATTCTTCTTTTTTAAAAATACAGACTCAATGTATGATTGCTTTGACAACCTCATCTATCAGCAAAGGAGCTCCTTACTAAAGTGATGCTGGGCTTCCTGACCCAGGTTCCCATTTCAGAGACTGTGCCAGCATGCTGAATGTTTATTGTGCCCTACTCTGAGATTGTGTCTGAACTTAACTCTCAGACAGAATGGATACTGGACTGTTAATTCTGAGATTTGTCTAAATCTCAAAGAAACCCTAGCCCACCACCTATTATACTCCCAGAATTATCCCCAATTACCTGTGCTGGTGGTTCTTAAAAATTGTTTCTAGCACAATAGTTCTTTTGATAACTGAAATATTACTGTGAACCCAATATTCCAGTATTCCTTCATTATACAAATACTTAAATGAGGGCTAAGTACCAGGCCCTGTTCTAGGAACACCAGTAAATGAAACATAAACCCTTATCCTCACTAAACTTACATTTGAAATGAACAAAGATGGAACTGTTGAAGGACTGAAGGATGAACCTACCCTTCAACACAGGCCTCCACGCATTTACAGCTTTCCAAGGGAACTTGAGTGCTGTCTAGAAATCATGCTTTTTGACAAAATGATTGAAAGTACCCATCTCATAGAAACAGGCTTGTGCTTTCAATGCATGATATTATTCACAGCCTCCTTTCCTCCTCTGTCTACATTTCATAGATTTAATCACATTCTTGAAAGGAGCATGTGATCAAAAGTGATGGTCAGCTTTATATGATGATGCATCACTTCTTAGATTTGACTCCAGGTGACTCTGCCATATTTAGAAATCAGATTTACCTTGAAAGAACATGAGGTTTCTATCCCTGAGGATACTCTGAGAATGCAGTCATAGAGAATGGTATCACCAAGATGGTGACAGTTCATTCCTCCTTCACCTCCCCTAACTAAAAGAAAGCCTAAAAACTATTCATGGATAAGATACCAGTAAGAGGGGCATGCAACAACCAGCCCTTGGATCTTGGCAGTCTGAGTTCTTATCTGCCATACCCAAGTAGTAGTCCCAAGCAGCGGCTTGCTCATCTGCAGAACCAAGAAGGTAGCAGTCTGACCAGGGAACTCAGAGGGGTGCAGGTTTGGCTCCTTCGGGCTTTCTGATCAGGGAACCTAACCAAAGCACAATGCATAGCCTCTCAAATAGTCCTGCTTACAGTGTTGCTTAAAATCCCTGAGCCACAACCTATGGCTTTTCCCATCTGCAGAGCAAAACCGGTGGCCTCACCTGACCAAGATAATCAGTGTACACTTTTGCCAGATTTTGGTTCCCAAACCCATTGCCTGCGTCCTGTCCAGCAATCCTGCAAGGCGGGCTACTTCACAGCCCCACCTACTGTTGAGTAAAGAGCTCAGTCATGACCATGTAACAAGTTTCACCTGCAGAACCAAGAAGGTAGCGCAGTCTGACCAGGGAACTCAGAGGGGTGCAGGTCTGCCTGATTCAGGTCTCAGAGGAGGCATTCCAGGCAAATGTGGAGCACATCCTATCATATCCCTTGTGCAGGGAACCAAGCAGCAGCCTATGCAGTTATTCTCAGCTAGTGGCACAGGCCTCATTCCCACCTTAACAGCTCAAACAGTTGGCTTGCCCCTAATAGATCCTTAGCAGCTCCCCACCTGCCCAACGACCTTACCGATAAACATGCCCAGAAATCCAACTGAACTGACCTCTGCCAAGGTGAACCAGCAAAGTATGGAAAAGGAGACCACTTACGCAAATAAACCAGTGTAAGGAATCAAGGATCATAAAACATTATGTAAATATGACACCATGCAAGGAAATTAATAAATGAAAAGCTGTTAAACGTCAGGCAAAGAATTGAGAATAATTGTTTTAAAAAAGCTTAGTGAACTATAAGAATACACAGGCAACTCAATGAAATTAGGAAAGTAATCTAAGGATGGGTACAATAAAAGAAACAGTAAGAACCTAACAGAAGTAGAAGAAATTAAGAATAGGTGGCAAGAATACACAGAAGAACTATACAAAAAAGGTCTTAATGACCCAGATAACCACAATGGTGTGGTCACTTACCTAAAGCAGACATCCTGGAGTGTGAAGTCAAGTGGACCTTAGGAAGCATTACTATGAATAAATCTTGTGGAGGTGATGGAATTCCATCTGAGGTATTTCAAATTCTAAAAGATGATGCTGTTAAAGTGCAGCACTCAAAATGTCAGCAATTTTGGAAAACTCAGCAATGGCCACAGGACTAGAAAATGTCAGTTTTCATTCCAACCCCCAAAAAGGTCAGTACAAAAGAACGTTCAAACTACTGGACAATTGTGCTCATTCCACATGCTAGTAAGGTTATGCTCAAAAACCTTCAAGCTTGCTTTCAGCAGTATGTGAACTGAGAACTTCTAGATGTATAAAATTGGATTTAGAAAAGGGAGAGGAACAAAAGATCAAATTGTCAACATTCATTGGATCATAGAGAAAGCAAAGGGGTTCCAGAAAAACATCTGCTTCATTGACTATGCTAAAGCCTTTAATTGTGTGGATCACAACAAACTGGGGAAATTCCTTAAAGAGATGGGAATACCAGATCACTTTACCTATATGCAGAGTGCATCATGCGAAATGCTAGGCTGGATGACTCATAAGCTAGAATAAAGATTGCTGGCAGAAATAACAAACTCAGATATGCAGATAATTCCACGTTAATCACAGAAAGTGATGAGGAACTAAAGAGCCTCTTGATGAGGGTGAAAAGAGAAGAGTGAAAACGTTGGCTTAAAACTTAACATTCCAAAAATTAAGATCATGGCATCTGGTCCAATAACTTTACAGCAAATAGAAGAGGGGAAAGTGGAAGCAGTGGCAGATTTTATTTTCTTGGGCTCCAAAATCACTGCTGACAGTCATTGCAGCCATGAAAACGAAAGATGCTTTTTCCTTGGAAGGAAAGCTTTGACGAACTTAGTGTGTTAAAAAGCAGAAACATCACTTTGTGAAGAAAGGTCCATATAGTCAAAGCTATGGTTTTTCCAGTAGTCCCGTACAGATGTGAGAATTGGACCAAAAAGAAGGCTGAGTACCGAAGAATTGATGCCTCTGAATGTGGTGCTGGAGAAGACTCTTGAGAGTTCCTTGAACTGCAAGACAATCAAGCCAGTCAATCCTAAAGAAATCAATCCTGAATATTCACTGGAAGGATTGATGCTGCAGCTCCAATACTCTGGCCACCTGATGTGAAAAGCTGACTCTGGAGAAGACCCTGATCCTAGGAAAGATTGAAGGCAAAAGGAGAAGGGAGTGCAGAGGATGAGATGGTTAGATAGCATCACCAACTCAATGGACATGAATATGAGCAAAATCTGGGAGATAATGAAGGACAGGGAAGCCTGATGTGCTGGAGTCCACTGTGTTGCAAAGAGTCGGACATGACTGAGCGACTGAAAGACAATAACAAACGCATGAACAAAATAAGTTTAACAAAGAAATAGAAACGACGACCAAACAACGTGAACATCAACAAAACCAGACAAACTCAAAACGGAAATTCCAATCTGAAAAGTAGAATAAATGAATTGATAAGTTGATAGAGAGCTTGAAAAACCCACTTGACCACGCAGAACAAAGAATCAGCAATGTGAAAAGTAGGACATTATCTAGTCATAGTAGCAAAAAGAATGAAAAGAATGCAGATGACAGTGTAGGAACATCCTGAGCTCAACTCCTCCCATGGACACACCAAATCTAAAACCACATATAGAACAATTTTCTCTGAGAACAACCTTAAGATTAGCCGAACACCTCTTCTACAATTAAGGACATAGGAAAAAATCTTTGTGACAGGTAGGTGGGGCAGAGATGCATTCTAGTCAGGACCAACAGCCCCAATGTGTGACCCGCAAGCAAGGGGAAATCACACACTTGGAAGTCCTCCAGAAGAAGTGAGGGGTTCAAACCTCAAATAGAGTACCTTAGCACTGGGGACTGGAACTGGGAATATAAACCCCCTTCACTGATTCCAAAACCCACTGGGGCTTATAACCAGGACAGCCAGAAGATAACAAAAAACCAAGATTTGGTCTTGGTCACTTGCTCTGAGTTCCAGTATAGAGTCAGCAGATTAAAAACACCTGGCATTCTAGTCAGCTTAAGACAGCATGCCCTCTGCCCTGTTCTGAGTGCAGACTCCAGTCCCTTCTACCCACCAAGGCCACAGCCCGTGGTATACCACAGGAGAAGCCCTAGGTCATGCTGGGCTTCAGTGTTTCTCACCGCCACCAAGGTGTAACCTGGGAGAAGCCCTGGTTGCGCCAGGCGCTGGCCCCAGCTACCACCCCCTTCCCACCAAGGTGGATCCCCTGGTATGCCCTGGGAAAAGCACTGGCCCATGACCACTTCAGCTCCAGTCCTCCTGCCAAAGCCACAAGACACATGCAGTCTGTATAAGGATGCTCCAACACAAGGACATGCTTTCAATACTGGGAGAGTAACTGTTTCACCTAATTCATAAAAACAAACACAGGAAGTCAAACGAAATGAGACGACAAAAGATATGTTACAAATGAAAGAACAGAACCCCACAAACACCCTTAATAAAACAAAGACTAAAACACAAACAGAAAAGCTCAATGAAATAAGGACTAGTTTTAAAAAAATAACATACAGAATAGACAAATATTTACCCAGACTCACCAAGAAAAGGAGAGAGAGGGCCCAAATAAATAGAATGAAACAGGAGAACTTACCAATTTACATCATAGAAATATAAACAATCAAAAGGAAAAAAAAAGTGTTAGTCCCTCAATTGAGTCCAACTCTTTGCTACCCCATGGACTGTAGCCAGCCAGGCTCCTTTGTCCATGGAATTCTCCAGGCAAGGATACTGGAGCAGGTTGCCATTTCCTACTCCAGGGGATTTTCGCAACCCAGGAATTGAACTTGCATTGCCCTCACTGCAGGCAGATTCTTTACATCTGAGCTACCAGGGAAGCTCAAATAACCATAAGGGAATACTATAAACAGTAATATGCCAACAGAGTGGATAACCTAGAACAAATGGACAAATTCCTAGAAACATAAAATATTTGAAGACTGAATCAGAAAGAAATAGAAAATCTGAACAAAGTAATCACTAGCAATGAAATTGAATGGTAGTCAAAAAACTCTTCCCCCATCCCTGTCCAAAACAAAAGTCTAGGACCAGGTGGCTTCACAGGGGGAACTCTATCAAACACAAGAACTAATACTTATCCTCTTCACACTGTTCTAAAATATTGAAGAGCAGGGAACATGGCCAAACTCATTTCACAAGGCCAGTGTTACCTGAAACCAAAACACAAAAGGACACTATCAGAAAAGAAAATTACTGACCCAATATCTCTTATCAATATAAAAGGAAAGATGCTCAGTAACATACAAGCAAAGCAAATTCAGCAGCACACTAAACTATCATTCACCATGGTCAATGGAATTTATCCCTGGATGTGAGAATGATTCAAAATACACAAATCGATCAATATGATATATCACATTAATAAAAGGGAAAAAATTATGATCATCTCAACAGATGCAGAAAAAGCATTTGAAAAAATCAACATCTTTTAATGATAAAAAGTTAAAAAATTAGGTATTAAAGAAATGTATCTCAACATAATAAAGCCCACATGTGATAAGCCCACAGCTAATATATCATGATCAATGGAGAAAGATTAAAAGCATTTCCTCTAAGATCAGAAACAAGATAAGGGTGCCCACCTTTACCACTCCATCCAACATAGTTCTGGAAATTCTAGCCAGAACATCAGGCAAGAAAAGAAGTATTCAAAGTGTTCAAATTGTTAGCTGCTCAGTTGTGTCCAGCTCTTTGCAACCCCTACAAAGAGCTGGACACAACTCTACACGTCCAACTCTTTGTAGCCTACCAGGCTCCTCTGTCCATGGGTTTTTCCAGCCAAGAATACTAGAGTGGGTAGTCAAAGCTTTCTCCAGGGAATCTTCCCAATCCAGGGATTGAAACTGGGTCTCCTGCATTGCAGGAAGCTTCTTAACCATCTGAGCTACCAGGGAACTCATCAAAATTTGACAAGTTAAAATTGGCTCTTTCTGAAGATGGTATGATTTTATATGTAGAATATCCTAAAGAACTCGCCAAAAGCTGTTATGCTTAATCAAGTATTCGGTAAACTAGACACATGTAGAAGAATATAACTAGACCTGTCTAACACCACTCACAAAAATTAACTAAAAATGGACTAGGACTTAAATGTAAGACCTGAAACTAGCAGTAAAACTACCAGAAGAAAATATGGGGAAAAAGCTCCTTGACATAGGTCTTGGCAATAACTTTTTAGTATGATTCCTAGAACCTAAGCAACAAAAGCAAAAATTAAAAAGTGGGACTATATGAAACCAAAATGCTTCTGCACAGCAAAAGTAACAACAAAGTGAAAAGATCACCTAGAAATGAGAAAAAGTATCTGTAATCTATATATCTGATAAGGAGTTAATATCTAAAACATATAACTCATAAAACTCAATAGCAAAGAATAATTGATTCAATTAAAATAGGGAAAAAACATAAATATACATTTTTCCAAAGAAGATATAGAAATGGCCAACAAATACATGAAAGGATGCTTAACATCACTAGTCTTTAGGGAAATGCCAATTGTTGAAAAAAAAAAGTTCCAGAAAAATATCTATTTCTGTTTTATTAACTATGCCAAAGTCTTTGTGTGGATCACAATAAACTGTGGAAAATTCTGAAAGAGATGGGAATGCCAGATCACCTGACCTGCCTCTTGAAAAATCTGTATGCAGGTTTGGAAGCAACAGTTAGAAATGGACATGTAACAACAGACTGGTTCCAAATAGGAAAAAGGAGTACGTCAAGGCTGTATATTGTCACCCTGCTTATTTAACTTATATGCAGAGTACATCATGAGAAATGCTGGGCTGGAGGAAGCACAAGCAGGAATCAAGATTGCAAGGAAAAATATCAATAACCTCAGATATGCAGATGACACCACCGTTATGGCAGAAAGTGAAGAAGAACTAAAGAGCCTCTTGATGAAACTGAAAGAGGAGAGTGAAAAAGTTGGCTCAAAGCTAAACATTCAGAAAATAAGATCATGGCACCTGGTCCCATCACTTCATGGCAAATAGATGAGTAAACAGTGGAAACAGTGGCTGACTTATTTTGGGGGGCTCCAAAATCACTGCAGATGGTGACTGCAGCCATGAAATTAAAAGAAACTTACTCCTTGGAAGGAAAGTTATGACCAACCTAGACAGCATATTAAAAAGCAGACACATTACTTTGCCAACAAAGGTCCATCTAGTCAAGGCTATGGTTTTTCCAGTAGTCATGTATGGATGTGAGAGTTGGGACTATAAAGAAAGGTGAGCACCAAATAATTGATGCTTTTGAATTGTGGTGTTGGAGAAGACTCTTGAGAGTCCCTTGGACTGCAAGGAAATCCAACCAGTCCATCCTAAAGGAGATCAGTCCTGAGTGTTCATTGGAAGGACTGATGTTGAAGCTGAAATTCCAATACTTTGGCCACCTGATGTGAAGAGCTGACTCATTTGAAAAGCCCCTGATGCTGGGAAAGATTGAAGGCAGGAGGAGAAGGGGATGACAGGGGATGAGATGGTTGGATGGTATCACCAACTCAATGGACATGGGTTTGGGTGGACTCTGGGAGCTGGTGATGGACAGGGAGGCCTGGCCAGAGAAGGCAATGGTAACCCACTCCGGTACTCTTGCCTGGAAAATTCCATGGGTGGAGGAGCCTCGTAGGCTGCAGTCCATGGGGTTGCACAGAGTTGGACACAACTGAGCGACTTCACTTTCACTTTTCACTTTCATGCATTGGAGAAGGAAATGGCAACCCACTCCAGTGTTTTTTGCCTGGAGAATCCCAGGGACGGGGGAGCCTGGTGGGCTGCCATCTATGGGGTCGCACAGTCGGACACGACGGAAGGGACTTAGCAGCAGCAGCAGCAGCAGCAGGGAGGCCTGGCATGCTGCAATCCATGGGATCACAAAGAGTCGGACACAACTGAGTGACTGAACCAAACTGAATCAAAACCACAATGATGTATCACCTCATGACCATTAGAATGGCCATCATGAAAAAAGAAGATAAATAAATGTGGAAAGAATATGGAGAAATGGGAATCCTTGTACATTATTGGTTGTACTGTAAACTAGATAGCCACTGTGGAAAACAGAATGGAGGAGTCTCAAAATACATCAAATAAAACTATTATATAATCCAGCAATTCCACTTCTGGAAATACATCCAAAGAAAACAGAGACAACCTTTAAGAGGTATCGACACTCCCATGTTCACAGTAGCAGTATTATTTGCAAATTGCCAAAGCACAAAAGCAGCCTAAGGGTCCATCAGTGGATGAATGGATGAAGAATTTGTGGTAAATATATACAATGGAGTATTATTCAACCATAAAAATGAGAGAATTCTGCCATTTTCAAAAACATAGATTGATCCTGAGGGCTTTAAGTGAAATAAGTCAAACAAAGAAAAACAAATGCAGTATGATCTTAAATTCACAGTCTAATTTAAAAAAACTCATAGTAAAAGGACTAATGATCGTCAGAGGCAGCGGGTAGGGAAGAATTTTGGAGGAACACAGTTAAAGGATACAACATTTCAGTTATAAGATAATAAAGTACTAGAATATAATATACAACATGATAACTATAGTTAACACTGCTATATAAGGAAGTTGTTAAAAGAGTAAATTCTGAGAGGTCTCTTCACAAGAAAAAATTTTTTTTCTTTTCTTGCTTTTTCTTTTTATTGTATCTATATAAAGATGATGGCTGCTACAAAAACTTATTGCAATAATCATTTCACAATATATGAAAGTTAAGCTATTATGCGGTATATCTTAAACTTATTCAGTGATATATGTCAATTAAATATCAATGAAACTGGAAAAATACAGCAATATTTATAAGTTAATTCCAAACAAAGAACTCTCAATTGTCTTGTCTCTGCTTATTCTGGATATAGATGATTTTAGTACTTTGGTTTTTTTTAACTTTCCTACTAGTTTTTTGTGTGGATAATTTCCTACTTTATGGTATGTTTGCCTTTTCCAATGAACTGTTCATTTTGGAAATTTTGTAATGAAACCAAGCCATGCCTGCGGGGCAACCCAAGATGGGAGGGTCATGGTGGAGAGGTCTGACAGAATGTGGTCCAC
>SJXQ01003130.1:0-60074 GCA_006408695.1 Aepyceros melampus | reverse complement strand
AGATGAGTGATCACACCATCGTGATTATCCGGGTCGTGAAGATCTTTTTTGTACAGTTCTTCCGTGTATTCTTGCCACCACTTCTTAATATTTTCTGCCTCTGTTAGGTCCATATCATTTCTCTCCTTTATCGAGCCCGTCTTTGCATGAAATGTTCCCTTGGTATCTCTAATTTTCTGGGGGAGATCTCTAATCTTTCCCATTCTGTTGTTTTCCTCTCTTTATTTGCATTGATCACTGAAGAAGGCTTTCTTATCTCTTCTTGCTATTCTTTGGAATTCTGCATTCAGATGCTTTTATCTTTCCCTTTTCTCCTCTGTTTTTCACTTCTCTTCTTTTCACAACTATTAGTAAGGCCTCCCCAGACAGCCATTTTGCTTTTTTTCCATTTCTTTGCCATGGGGATGGTCTTGATCCTTGTCTCCTGTACAATGTCATGGACCTCATTCCATAGTTCATCAGGCACTCTATCTATCACTTCCACTGTATAATCATAAGGGATTTAATATAGGTCATACCTGAATGGTCTAGTGGTTTTCCCTACTTTCTTCAATTTGAGTCTGAATTTGGTAATAAGGGGTTCATGATCTGAGCCACAGTCAGCTCCTGGTCTTGTCTTTGCTGACTGTATAGAGCTTCTCCATCTTTGGCTGCAATGAAAATAATCAATCTGATTTCCGTGTTGACCATCTGGTGATGTCCATGTGTAGAGTCTTCTCTTGTGTTGTTGGAAGAGGGTGTTTGCTATGACCAGTGCATTTTCTTGACAAAACTCTATTAGTCTTTGGCCTTCTTCATTCCATACTCCAAGGCCAAATTTGCCTGTTACTCAAGGTATTTCTTGATTTCCTACTTTAGCATTCCAATCCCCTATAATGAAAAGGACATCTTTCTTGAGTGTTATTTCTAAAAGGTCTTGTAGGTCTTCATAAAACCACTCAAATTCAGATTCTTCAGCGTTACTGGTTGTGGCATAGACTTGGATTACTGTGATCTTGAATGGTTTGCCTTGGAGACAAACAAGATCATTCTGTCGTTTTTGAGATTGCATCCAAGTATTGCATTTTGGACTCTTTTGTTGACCATGATGGCTACTCCATTTCTTCTGAGGGATTCCTGCCCGCAGTAGTAGATATAATGGTCATCTGAGTTAAATTCACCCATTTCAGTCTGTTTTAGTTTGCTGATTCCTAGAATGTCAACGTTCATCCTTGCCATCTCTTGTTTGACCACTTCCAATTTGCCTTGATTCATGGACCTGATATTCCAGGTTTGTTTACAATATTACTCTTTACAGCATTGGATCTTGCTTCTGTCACCAGTCACATCCAAAACTGGGTATTGTTTTGCTTTGGCTCTATCCCTTTATTCTGTCTGGAGTTATTTCACCACTGATCTCCAGTAGCATATTGGGCACCTAATGACCTGGGGAGTTCCTCTTTTGTTATCCTATCATTTTGACTTTTCATAAAGTTCATAGGGTTCTCAAGGCAAGAATACTGAAATGGCTTGCCATTCCCTTCTCCAGTGGACCACATTCTGTCTGACCTCTCCACCATGACCCACCCATCTTGGGTTGCCCCGCAGGTATGGCGTGGTTTCATTGAGTTAGACAAGGGTGTGGTCTTAGTGTGATTAGATTGACTAGTTTTCTATTAGTATGGTTTCAGCGTGTCTGCCCTCTGATGCCCTTTTCCAACACCTACCATTTTATTTGGGTTTCTCTTACCTTGGGCTTGAGGTATCTCTTCACGGCTGCTCCAGCAAAGCACAGTCACTGCTCCTTACCTTGGACGAGGGGTATCTCCTTATCGCCACTGTTTGGGGTCAGAATAAACAATCTAATCTCTCACCTCTCTCCATTTCATTGCTTGCTTATGTTCCTCATGGGTTAAGCCAAATTGAATTCCCATGATCAAGGAGGTCCACTGGTACAGACTGGCCTCTGGGGTCATAGAGAAGCTTGAGGAAAAACAATGAGTGGATGAAAAAGAGCATAGGAAACACACTCAGCAAATACTGCCCAAACCCTCTTTCCACTGTTTCACCTAGCTGGAGCCAGTAATAATTGCTTTCTGGTAGTGAGTCTAACACTGTTCCCAGGATAGTAGCCTTGTCATATGAGGAAATTCTTAGGAATGTAAACTCTCCAATCCTACCACAGAACTACTTAATCAGATACTCTAGAAATGAGATGCAGAAGTCAATATTTTAGCAAGCCCTCCACATGACCACAAAATAGGTTAAAGTATGAGAACCCACTGCTGTAGGAAAATTGGAGTCAAATGCTGAAAGGGGTCCGGGAGAAGAACAATCAAAGAGCCGCCTTCTTAGAGAGTCCTGTGATGTATTGTGTTGAGCCACTGCACACTGCTTTGTCTATTGTTTCTGGAGTCTATTCTTATCCTAAATAACAGGAAGGAGGCAAAAGACCTTTGATTTATGTATTGGGTTGGCTGAAGCTTTGGTCAAGTTTTTATGACATTTTATGGAAAAACCCAAATGAACTTTTTGTCCAACTCAATAGGACTCAGATTCCTAAATATCTAGAACCCCTGGCTTTGGCCAATACTGCAAAAGTAACCCCCTAACTCTCAGTAAAAGTAATCTCCTCTAAACTCATGGGCTACTTTGCTTAATAAGAATGTGTTTTAATGATTAAGAAGAGCAGAATCCTTATAAATTTTATCAGAGATGACTTAGAGCAGGCTTAGCAGGGAGGTTAGTATTATAACCTGTCTTTCTACAAACAATTCACTAACCTGCTTGCATCTTTTCCCATATATTTGATCTTTCCTCCCACTCCATGGGCAAAAGATGCCTACTTCTTTCTAAGCTTTCCTCTACTATATATTTTGTAATCCTCTGGCCTCCAAGTGACATTCTTGACAACTAGCAGATTTAAATTTTACAGATTCCCTTCTATCTCTCCTGTCTGTATGAATAGTTAAATGGTCAAACTCTAAATCAAAAGAGAGAGATGTGCACTTTGCCTGTTTTATTTGGAGGCACAACAAAGTCCCAATGCAAAAGGCATGAATGTATGATCATATTACAAGGAAACAAGATGAACTGAACATGAAGATTTTATCCACTCCAGCTAAAATACTGCATTATAAATGGAATGGTTATAAGTTGAACAAACTTACCCAGGAGGGTCATCAGACTCACTCACAAAATCCTAATTGGCTAAACTCAACTGGTTAATTCCTTACTCATTCCTTATTTGAGCTCTTATACACTTTTAATAGTTGAACAATCTTTTTATTTTTTCTTTTTTGCCACACTATGTACCATATGACATTTTAGTTCCCCAACTAAGGATCAAATCCACACTCCTCTGCATTGGGAGTGCAAATTATTAGCCACTGCTCCACTGGGGAAGTTCCTAGTTCACCAGTCTTAATTCTCAACAAGCCCCTTCTTCAGGCATCTTGAACACCACACCTCTCTAGTTTTTCTGCTTTACTTCTGGTTCTTTTTCTCAGTCTCTCTTTCCTGATGCTCATCCTTTTTTTCAGATCACAGTGCCCTTATTTTCTCTACCCATATCTTCTCTGTTTTCTCAGTCACATGACTTTAATCAGTATCCCAACACCTTCACAATGCTCATCTCCAGCTCCTCCTCTGTGCCCCAGGAAGGTGAGCAACTGCTTACGTAGCATCTCTACCTGAATGTCTAATAAGGATCTGACCTCTGACACACAAAAAAGCTAAACTGGTTCTCCACTCAGAAACGTCCTGGGTGTCTTTCTGTCTTGGTTATTAGCACCATTATCCACTCAAATCCACCCAAATCTAGAAATCCTTGTGCCCTGTATTCTCCCTAGTCATTTCCACATCCAATTCAGTCTAAGTCCAGCTCCACTCTCCTAACTGTTTCCTGAATTGGATAATTTCTCATCACCTCACTGGCATCATCTCAGCCCCCCCCCCTTTTTTTTCTCTTTCTGGTGAACACTTAGCTTTAGCTTTTAGTCTTCTCTTTCAACATATTATGTGCCTCTAGGCTTTGGGGTAAGCATAACTTTAGTCTATAGACTATTTGTTCTCCCCTCTTCCTGGAACACCTCAGTGGTTTTTATGTGCCAGCTCCATTACTGCAATTAACTCATAATTCCTCAGAGATATTCCTTGGCCATTCCAAATGAAGTAGAATCTTCTCTACTCCACTTAAGATAATCACATTATTCTGCTGTATTTTCCCATTGGAACTTTTTGTTATTTTTAATTATTGTTAATTTAATTGTTTATTTTTCTGATTATTTACCTTTTATCAACTAGAATATGGGCAAATGATGACATGAATTTACTAAAAAAATATTGCTGGCCCCCTATTATATCAGAGTTTGGCAATTTATAGATGGTAAATATATATCTATTAAATGAATGAAATAAAAATTTGTCTTGCTATTTCAAACATCTCCACCCCTGCACAAGCATTGCATGAACTGGCCAGTATTCCAGAACAAGAGAACAGACTATTATCTTCTCTGTCTTCCAAATGTTCTTAGCCATGTTACTATTTTAGGCAATTTTAAGATTGTACATGCAATTTATAACAGTGAAATGATATAATTTCCATACGTTATCCTATAAAACCCTAGTTTTTCTGAAAAATAACATTTCTTGTGTTCACAAATTGCAGATTTTCAGAGTGGTAATTCATAGGCTTGAAATTTTAATTAAATGATTAAAAATTTAACAAAACAGTACTTGGCTATACAAAGCTATTTAATGTTAACTGTAATCTCACAGAGTGTGAAGTTGTGGGTTGGCCAAAAGACAAATTTATTTTGGAAGTAGTATATTGTGATTATCAAAGGCACGGCTTGATTGGTTTATTATCAGAAAAAAAAATTTAATATATGTGGAGGTGCTATGTCCATTAGAGACTGTGTCTGCATGTAAAAATAAGAATAAAGGTACCGTTTCTGATAAGTTAAGGAAGGACAGTCAAAAAACCAAGAATTCTAAATAATAATAAACCCAGAAAAACCATCCTTTTGAACCTTTCCTTTTTTCCCACCTATTTGCACATGAAACATATCATTTGATTACTATTGTCTGGCAAAGGTGGAAACACAGATTTATTAAATACCAGTTTTATTTTGATTTTACAAAATTACCATTTAAAGTGTCACTATTGTATTTATCAGACTGTCACTAAGAGAGGTAGCTTGCAATTTAACCCAGTCCTACCTTCAAACAGCAGCAACAAATAACAATTACAATTACTAGCATGTAACATTATGGACCTGTTACTGTGCTAAACATTTTATAGGCATCATCCAATTGAATCCTCATAATAAACACATGAGATGTTTTGTATTACTTTACTGATAATTTTATCATTTTTCAGTATTAGGTATCTCACCCAAAGTTACATAGATCCAGAATCTAAACCCAGGTGCACACTAAAACTAGAGACTGTAGTATAGTACCCTGCCTCAAGAATTTGGTGCTCTTTCTACAATGCTGTCCTATCAAGGATATAATGAGAAACCGTTGTGCACATTTGGCCAATTCCTTTCAGATCTAGTTTCTAATGCTTTCTGCATTCAGATGATCAGTGAATGAAGTGAATTTATCAAATCACAAGAAATGAATCAGATTCGGGATCTGGAATTGGTTGGAATATTGAGAGCAAAATGAGAGGAAGCTGCTGAGAATTTACTACAACAGATAATTTAACAAAATTGATGAGATATCAGAAATAAGAATGGACCAGTGACTGTAAGGGGACCCAAGGGAAGGACATGGAACATGTTTTTTAAAAATCTGAGCATCCACAGACACCCTGGGTTGGGACACACTGTGTTGATGATATTAGCTCACTATGGCCCCCTTTGCTTGCATAAAGCTATTCCTTTCTATTTCACCCCTCCTCCCAAATAAATAAATAAACAGAAATCTGAGCATAGAGCATCTAAACCTCACTTTTGAATATGAGGTATCAAATATACAATGTTTCTGAGGTGAAAAGAGCCATGGCAGACAGGACGAAAGTATATGAGTAGAACAGCAAGCCATAGTGAAGAGGAGAAAAGATAAACATTGATGTAATCTTAATAGAGGACATTGCCACTTGGATTTTTTTTTTAAAAAAATAGAACTAGTTTGTTTGTATCCATTAGGAAAAAACAAAACATAAAAGGTTTGAATCTTTCTATCAGCATGATGACAAGGTAAAAGTGTGAACTGTCAAAAAACATTCCAAAAAAATAATTCAAACTATATATATATACATGTATAACTGAATCACTTTGCTGTACATCCAAACCTAACACAACATTGTATATCAACTATGCTCCATTATAAAATTATTGTTTTAATTAAAAAAAATTAAAGCTTCTAGAGAATGCCTGCCTAACAGACTAAATGAGAAAGAGACAAGCTTTAGAGAGCTCACAGTCTTTTGAGGCAGGATCTAAAATTAGACATTTAAAGGCAATAATTAAGAGGAAGATGATAGAAGAATCAGTGGGACTGACTGGAAGATTGACTGTCTTTTAAAAGAAGGAGAATTTTAAGTAAAAAGCTATTTTGAGTGTAGGAGTTTCAGGATAAGGGAGAATGATGTGGCCAGTGACTGAGATGTCCTCTTCTAAGAGCAGTCAGTAAACATATAACCACACGCAGAGTTTATTTTCCCAGGTATAGGGGATGATCACCAGATTCAGAGAAGCAGTGAGTCAACATTGACTCAACATTCTTGTGAAGAAATACCTTTTATATATATTTGAATGTTTTTCCTTAATTTTGGAGCTGTCTTTGATCCTAAGTGTCATGTTCTAGATGAGGGATTTAGTCTTGACTTTTGCAATACAAGCAATGTACAAGATATCAGTATCATTATTACTATAGTTTTATGTCAGGAGCCAATGTGAGGAATCCTACCAATGACAGGGTCACATGGCAGACTCAGATGGCAAGGCAATTTGAGTCTTCGGATTTCCCCCTGGTTTTTCCTGAGCATGTACCCCAAAAAATAAGAATCTGCCTGCTCTTGAGAGTCTCTGGAAAAAAGTCAATTCAGAGTTTTATTTTCCTACATTTGAAAGGAGTGTTTCAGCTCAACCCCCCTTTGATAATGCTCTGCTTGCCTAACAGGTTCCCCTGACCTTTTACAAGCTTATGAATTGCTTACAACCCCCAACTGCGAGGGACACAAAGGCTTTGAATTATCTTAAAGTTACAAAATATTTTCTAAGAGCCAAAACCCTATTAGTGATAGGATTTCACTGTTGCCTCAACGATTGCTGCCAGACCTCCTTATTTGCACCTGGAAAGTTTAGCTATATAAACAAAATTTAGAAAAAGATATGTAGTAGTTTTTTTTTTTTTTTTAATGTTAGCAACACTAGGCTTTTGAGTTAATTACTTTCTTTTATAAATCATTGTACTCCTCTTGCTTGCTGTGTCCTTGCTATATAAGAAAGCAACTTTGTTTAGTGCCTCCCGAGAATGGCACCAGACCTTGGAAAAAATAACACTTATCAGAAAAGAGCTGTAAATTGTTGAATTGTCCTTTTGGCTGGAAGATGATGTAAATTACCTAAGACTTGTGTATACAACTAAGTATGCAGAGAAAAAGCCTGGTCTTGATGAGAGTCAGGGCTGCTGACATTGCCAAAATTTGTGATACCCATTGATCTCTATGTATAAAAGGCCATCTGAACAATAAATGTTGGACCAGTTTCTCGGACCAGTTTCTCGGATCACTCTCTCTTGTACTAGCTTCCTTGAAAAAAGAAACCTGGCTCCCCCCATGTCTCTTTGTCTCTCTCCTCTCTTACTGTAATTCCAGGCTGAATTCCCATCTGGAATGGGGAGGCTCACCACGTCTACTTACTTGCCCTGGCTTCTAAGATCTGCCAGAAAAGGAGCCCACAGTGGGGCACCTTTAGAGGCTCAAGCGGATGCTGGTGGCCCCACATAGACGGTGCAAATCTCTTGTCTCGAGATTTTATTGGCTTTCCCCATAAGCCAAGTTATTCAGCCTCCTTCTTTCCACTAATTTTCCTACTACATTATTCTATCCGGAGCTTATCCTATTCTATATCTATACAAATAATTCTGTCCACAGCCGCCTGCACCACCCCCACTTTAAATATCCCTGGATCCACCGGGGCTGGACTCTGGCAGTTTTAAATATATTTCTTATAAATAATTGCAATTATTGTTTATTCATCATTAAATTAGAAATTCATATTGAAGATAAGTGAGCTTCTGAAAATAAAACTTCTATTTAGTACACCAGCTGAAGATACTTGGAAAATCACAAGAGCTTGTGATTGACTGATTATCTTAATATTCATAAAATGTCCAAACTGTGTTTGAGATCCTCTAGGAGATTACATTAAAAATGGAGCATAGGCAATAACAGCAACATTAATGAAGCAACAGACAAAACTCACTTTCTTGTTGGTGACAGCAGTTTTCAAAAAAAAAAAAAAAGTTATCATTAAACCTAAAAATTAAATTAAAAAACAGGATGCAAATACTTATTTCTTAATAATTACCCTTCTCAAAGTATTGCATAAATCCTGGACAAAGAATTATTTGTTAGGAATTTTGCCTAAATTGATATCTAACTCAAAACCTATTGAATATAGTCAAACACCGTAGAGCATCCATTTTGTCCTCATTTTCTGTGCCTTTAACCTCTGTCTGCTGTTGAAGAGGACAAGAAGCCTTAATTTTTTTTTTCTTCTTCTGAACTATCTACTCATACCAACCACTATGTCTCCCCATGAACATACAGTTAACATACTCAGGAATACTTTATTGAGGTATCAAAGCATGGTAGCTAAAAGCATGAGCTTTGGAGTTAAAGATGTATATGAAAGAACCCTGATCTTACCATTAAATTTTGAATGACTTTGAAAAAGCCATTTAAATCTCACTTCTCTCATGTGCAAAACTGAGCTTATAATCATGTCAGAGTGTTAGAGAGTTTGGAGTACAGCCAATGGGATACATATGGGAGCCCAACTCTTAGAACTATTAGTATTTATTATTATTAAGAAGGTATTTTCTGTTGTTTCTACAAAAGTAAGCTGCATATTTGCTTTCTGTAAACCAAGGAATAGATAGCATTTCCTTACCACATTGTTTCCAGTCTCCAGCAGCACAGTTCACTTGGCATTCTTGACCTCCTTACTCTAATAGAAGAAAAAATATATGAATTTTGAGAAAAAAAAAGAGGATTTTAATAACTAAACTTGATTCCATACAATGAGAACTCTTCAGGAAGTGACCACTAAATTCCCCAAAGTCTGTAATCTTATTAGAATTTTTCCTTTTATTGAAGGTGGGATAGAGTGGAGGAACTCAAACTGAGACCAGAGAAACGGACTAAATACGGAGGTTTAACACCATGGTGTTAAACTCCATCTGAGAGTGGGTGAAGAATTTTTGACTTAGCTGTAATTTGGTTTGTTGTCACGTTCCTTTTAGATGCACCAAAAGAGGTTACAATGAGTGAGAAATATAAGACTGTACAAGTAAAAAGCATAAAGGGTAGTGAAAAGCAGTAGTCTCCAATTTTGATGTGCATTAGAATCACCAGGATGTTGGTGGCCAATGTGATGAAGTAGGAAGACCTTGTGGTCACCTCCTCCATGGGCAAATCAAAATTATATTTACAAAGCAGCTGTTGATGAGAAACCTGGAAGGCTAGCAGAAAAGATCTACAACTGAAGATATAAAGACAGAACCACAATGAGATGGTACGATGGGTGGAAATGCCTCAAGATGGTCAACCTACAGCCTGGAGAATAGTTATAATGGCTGAGGCCCTCTCTAAGGAGTGAGGAATCTGAAAACTACACTGGGCTCTCCTGCTGGCAATTTTGCACTAGAAAGACAAGCCTCAGAAAGTTTACTTACTTCAAGGAGAGCCAAAGGGCTGTGAAAACAGAGACTTCATGCTTAAAGTGTGCACACAAAACCTCACATGCTCTACCACCCAGACTAGAAGTGATAGTCTAAAAGCAGGCCAGATCAGAACTACTTACTGGTCTTAGAAAGGCTTCCAGAGGCAGGCCACTGCAGCTCACAATGGAGATACAGACTCTGGCAGTAGCTATGTTTAAGGCTCATTATATCAACACCATAAGGACATGGTGCCACCTACTGTATTTTGGAATTCTCCCTGTAGTTGATTAGTGCAAGAGAACTGGTCCCATCCATAAGCCTGTCAGAACCAGTAAGGACATCTCAGTCCAAGCAAATAGCCTAGTGGGGATCTACCAGCAGATTTGTTGCCTTAAGACCCCATGAGTCCATAGCTTCCCCAGGATCCAGCATTACCTACCAGAGAGACTAGGACCTGGACATACCCACCAGAGGGTCAGTACTAGCCTTGCAAGTCTCAGTAACTTGCATCTGGAGACCTTGGAACATGGCTTGCTCTACCAGTAGATCAAGAGTAACCCCATAACTAACCTGATCAACCTGTGCGGACTCCAACCACAGGATCCCCCTGGGTGCTGAATTCACCCATTAGTGGGATGACTCTGGGTCTTTTAGGGTCCGATGGTCAGACTCTGGGAACTCGCTTTGCCAACTCAGATGGGGCGAGGTGGAGGGAGGGGTCAGAATTGCTATCAGTGTGTTTTCCTGTGACTGCATTGTGTCCCAACTTGCATGTGTCCTGCAGTGAAAGGCAATAACCAAAGGAGGCCAAGACCATGAAGGTACACAGGTGGAGAGAATAGCTGTAGGAAACTGGTTGTGCAAGCCAGTAACTGAAGACCGGGCCTGATCCAGACCCACAAGCACTTAAGGTGGCCATGGTTGTTAGTGTGTTCTCCTGGGATCTTGGAGTCTCCTTCCAGGAGTGCACTCTGCAGTGGAGGCCTGTGAAGGGCTTCAGGCTGGCAGTATGCAAGTGCACAGCTGCAGGGGTCACAGTCAATCAGTACAGTTGCTCAGTTGTATCTAACTCTCTGCGAACCGATGGGCTGCACCACACCAGGCTTCCCTGTCCATCACCAAATCCCAGAGCTTACTCAAACTCATGTCCAATGACTTGGTGATGCCATCCAAACATCTCATCCTCTGCCGTCCCCTTCTCCTCCTGCCCTCAATCTTTCCCAGGATCAGAGTCTTTTCAAATGAGTCAGCTCTTCGCATCAGGTGGCCAAAGTATTGGAGTTTCAGCTTCAACATCAGCCCTTCCAATGAACACACAGGACTGATCTTGTTTAGGATGGACTGGTTGGATTTCTTGCAGCCAAGGGACTCTCAAGTGTCTTCTCCAACACCACAGTTCAAAAGCATCAATTCTTCTGTGCTCAGCTTTCTTTATGGTCCAACTTTAACATCCATACATGACCACTGGAAAAACCATAGCATTGACTAGACGGGCCATTGTTGGCAAAGTAATGTCTCTGCTTTGTAATATATTGTCTAGATTGGTCATAAATTTCCTTCCAAGGAGAAAGCATCTTTTCATTTCATGACTGCAATCAATCTGAAGTGATTTTGGAGCCCAGAAAAATAAAGTCAGCCACTGTTTCCCCATCTATTTGCCATGAAGTGATGGGACCAGATGCCATGATCTTGGTTCCGTGGATGTTGAGTTTTAGGCTTTTTCACTCTCCTCTTTCACTTTCGTCAAGAGTTTCTTTGGTTCTTCTTTGCTTCCTGCCACAAGGGTGGTATCATCTGCATATCTGAGGTTATTGATATTTCTCCTGGTAATGTTGATTCCAGCTAGTCCTTTATCCAGCCCAGCATTTCACATGATGTATTCTACATTTAAGTTAAATAAGCAGGGTGATAAAATACAGCCTTGATGTACTCCTTTTCCTATTTGGAACCAGTCTAACTCTTTCACGTCCAGTTCTAACTGTTGTTTCTTGACCTGCATACAGATTTCTCAGGAGGCAGATAGGTGGTCTGGTATTCCCATCTCTTGAAGAATTTTCTACAGTTTGTTGTGATCCACAGATTCAAAAGCTTTGGCATAGTCAATAAAGCAGAAGTAGATGTTTTTCTGGAACTCTCTTGCTTTTTTCTTGATCCAACAAATATTGGTAGTTTGATATCTGGTTCCTTCCCCTTTTCTAAATCCAACTTGAACATCTGGAAGTTCATGGTTCATATACTACTGAAATCTGGCTTGGAGAATTTTGAGCATTACTTTACTAGTGTGTGAGATGAGTGCAACTGTGCAGTAGTTTGAGTGTTCTTTGGCACTGCCTTTCTTTGGGATTGGAATGAAAACTAATTTTTCCAGTCCTGTGACCACTGTGAGTTTTCCAAATTTGCTGGCATATTGAGCGCAGCACTTTCACAGCATCATCTTTTAGAATTTCAAATAGCTAAGAGGGGTAACAGGCAGGAATGCCAGAGGTCTCCAAATGGAGGAAATAGCCTGCAAGTGTCAGACATTTTTATCTCTCTTAAGTGGCAGGAGGAAACAAACTAGCGATATTTTTTCCTTCTCTATACAAATTTAAAAAGAGATTTCTCTTAAAATATTATGTTGCCATAACGACACAATGTTTCACCTGAAGTTAACTATTCTCAAACCTAGAGATAACCAATGCATTTCTCTTATTAAAATGTTTATCTTAAGCTATGCTAATGTACTATGCATTTACCCCAAACTGTCTTCAAGTCGGTTCCACCTCTTGGCTCAGAACCTACTTGACAAACCAGTATGTTATATTCAGATATTGTTCCCCTAATCTATGTAAGTGAAACTATTTGTATGGTGATGTTCCCTTCTTCAAGATTCAAGTTAATCATTATATGGCCCAGGATAAACCATTTGGTGCCAAGATGCATCTTATGGGTGAGGGGCCTGGTGCCATTCTGAGTTTTAAGACATTCCTTTCTTTCATTAACAGACTGCTAGTGACTATATAACATCCAGCTGAAGATTAGCGGGGCGCTACTCTTTCTGTCTCCTTCTGATGCCTATGTCAGAAGCTTTCTCTATCTCCTTTATACTTTAATAAAACTTTATTACACAAAAGCTCTGTGTGATCAAGCCTTGTCTCTGTCCCCGGATTAAATTCTTCTCCTCCAGGGGCCCAAAATCCCAGCATCTTCTCCCCCCTTTGATAAATTAATTTCTTTTCTTTTCTTTTTTTAATTTTTATTTTTACTTTATTTTACTTTACATTACTGTATTGGTTTTGCCATACAGTGACATGAATCCATCTGGGGTGTACATTAGTTCCCAATCCTGAATGCCCCCCCTCACCTCTCACCCCATATCAACTCTCTGGATCATCCCCGTGCACCAGTCCCAAGCATCTTGTATCCGTATCAAACATAGACTGGCAATTCATTTCTTACATGATAGTATACATGTTTCATTGCCATTCTCCCAAATCATCCCACCCTCT
Source organism: Aepyceros melampus (assembly GCA_006408695.1). Classification (NCBI taxonomy): domain Eukaryota; kingdom Metazoa; phylum Chordata; class Mammalia; order Artiodactyla; family Bovidae; genus Aepyceros; species Aepyceros melampus. The sequence goes on along the minus strand of SJXQ01003130.1, from coordinate 46,704 downwards.
CCCTCTCCCTCAGGGTCCAAAAGTCTGTTCTATACATCTGTGTCTCTTTTGCCGTCTTGCATATCTTTGTGTGATTCAACAACAACCTTTCATCTTGGGGGCTTGTTCAGGATCCTTCAGGACAAGGTAAGGATGTTTGGAGCTCTAGTTCTTTGTTCTCTTAGCGAACACATTTTCTGCTGTGCTTTACTAACTCTACGGTGTGCTTGCGTGAATGAATGACATGCCCTGCGTGAAGTAATGAAGAGCCCTGCTCTGCAGTTCCACTGTAATCTCATACGGCTTATGGCAGAAACCTGCCAGGGGTTTATACCAACCTGCCAATGCTAAGAGGCACCCAATGTCTCCTTTGGGAACCAATCAGAAATGGACAAAACATGTGGACTGAACTCTCCTTTCTCAGTCAAACTTTTTGGTCTCTTTGACCATTTCATAACTCTTTGGGAATTAGAAATACTCACCTAATCCATCAGATCATAGACTTTCAAGGGACTTGTGATCTATACTGTTACTGTGTACTGTGGCTTAGGTCCCAAACTTGGATTGGTAGTCAAGAAAGCGCCTAGCCTCGCTAGGAATTAAAAGTTCGGAAGCTAGATGGAGCTCTAGCTTCAAGAACATCTCTGAGGTTAAAGGTTACTCAGATTGGGACTGCAATGTGTTTTTTCCTTTGGTAACGCTGGCTTTTAGTGGACCAGAAGAGGCTCTTATACTGGTATGGTGATGCGTGGAAGGAACATCTCAGCTTTATGTTCATATCGGCCTAATTGTGGCCAGGATTATACTCAGGGTCGTGCACAGGCACTCAGGTGACAAATGTTTCCCCCAGCGGTCTTAGCTCGGGAGGCTTTCCAGAAGGTTACTCTGATTGCACCCCGGGTGACATCAGAGGCAAGCAAGATTAATGGTGAAGAGCTGGATGTCAGGTAGAGATGCTACAGGTCTACCCTTGATACATCCCCACCCCGTCTTGGTGGTAGAACCAAGAGGGATGAGGACAGTGACTGTGTCGGTAAGGGACAGACTGTCTGACCAGGAAGAAAAAGTTTTTGATGTAAAGTCTGTCTAAACCTCCATCTAGAACAGGGAGAGACGCCTCTGGTAGAAAGATGGCACTGGTCGCTTTTTTTCTCTCTTGCAGATGGGAGCTAACAATTCCAGCCTCACTCCTTTGAACTGTATCCTAAAAAACTGGGGTAGATTTGATCCCCAGGGCTTAAAGAAGACACACCTGGTCTTCCAAGGTGATACTACGTGGCCACGGTATCCATCGGAAGATAGCGAATGGTGGCCAGTTAGAGGGTCTCAGGTATAATATTGTATTACAATTAGACCGGTTCTGTAAGGAACAAGGAAAATGGGTAGAAGTAGCATATGTATTGCCCTTTTTCTCTCTGTGAAATATGCCTGACTTATGTCTTAAGGGTATAAAAATTGGGCATAAAACCTTCAGCTCCCTCCTGTCCTCCTACTTTGCCCCTGTACCCGGGGCTCCAAGCTGAACAAACTGAAAGCCAGAGAACCACCCTCCTCAGAAGGGTTGCCTTTGTCTCAGTGGAAACTCAACCTGAGATTCAAACTGCCTTGGTCTCGGTGGAAATCCAAACTGAGATTCAAACTGCCCACGTGGAGGTCCAAACAACTCCTGTCTCAGTACGACCTCAGACTACTCTGGTTTCAGTAGAAACTCAGACCATTGAAGTAAAAAATAAAATAGAAGACAAGAGACAAAGGAAAAAAAAAAATCTCCAATCTATCTCTGGGATCATTTGCGCAGAGTCACCAGAGTGTGACCTCTTCATGAAATACCCACCAGGAAAAATAATCAGCCTATGAGAGTTAATAAGCCTTTTTCTTATAAAAAAAAATACAAAAAATCAAGGAGGATCTGGGAGACTATTTAGAGGACCCAGAAAAATATATGAGAGCTTTTAAAGGTGTTACCCTTCTTTATGACCTTCTTGGAAAGATGTGATGTATATCTTGGGACAAACGCTGACTCTAGACTTAAAGACTTGAGTTTTGGGAAAAACAGTTGCTTATGGAGATGAACAGCTTGGTAATGAATCAGTAGGAAAGAGGGAGAACGAGATAGCAGCCCTCTCCACTGAGAATCAGGCAGTCCCAACTACAGAACCAGACTGGGACTACAACACAGCTAAAGGAAGATGGAATCAGAGTCATTTTGTTAGATGTATTCTTGAAGGACTCAGGCAGGCACATTCTAAGCCTTTAAAAACTATGGCAAATTGGCAGACATAGAACAGGAGAAGAAAGAAGCTCCTGGTAAATTCCTAGATAGACTAAGAGAAGCCCGTCACAGATTCACTGAGATTGATCTCGAAAGGAAAGAGGAAAAAGTGATCTTAAAAGATTGATTTCTCATTCAGTTGGCTCCAGATATCTGCCATAAGCTATTAAAATGGGCGTATGGACAAAATCAGTCTTTAGATACTCTGTTACAACTGGCTCAGACAGTCTATTATGGTAGGGAATATGGAAAAAAAAAAAAAAGGCAAAAAAGACAAAAGAAAAGATGGAAGCCTTCGCAATGGCTATAAAAAACTTTCTTAAACAGCCTGAGAAAGATGCCCAGAGGGACCTAGGTAAAAAGGGATGAGTTTGCTATTACTGTAGAAAGGAGGGGCACCTCAAGGGGGATTGCCATCAGGCTTCTAAGCCGCCCACCGACTCCATGTCCGGTCTGCAAAGGACCACACTGGAAGAGAGACTGCCCTCAGAGGCGTAGGTCTCCGGGGTCGGACTCTCAAGACAATCAAGACTGAAGGTGCCCGAGGGGTCCCCACACAAGCTCCCGTCCTAATTACACCTGAGGAGCCTTGGGTATTAATAATTGTGGGGGGCCAATCCATTGATTTCCTTTTAGATACTGGGGCAACTTATTCTGTGCTTACTGAAGCCCCTGGCCCACTTTCTTCCCGATCCGCTTCTGTAATGGGACTGTCTTCATGAGGCAAAATAATTATTTCAGTTATTATTTATCTTACAACTGGGATTCTGTGTTATTTTCACATGAGTTTCTGATCGTGCCAGAATCTCCCTCGCCCTTTTTGGGGAGGAATATACTAAGCAAGGTTCATGCCTCTGTTTTCATGAATATGGAGCCCTCCCTCTCTCTCCCTTTAGTTAAACAAAATGTAAATCCTAGAGCATGGGCTGATGGAAAATCTGTGGGTCAAACACAAAACGCTATTCCTCTAGTTGTCAAACTCAAAGACCCACACTTATTTCCACATAAGAAACAGTATCCACTAAAACCTGAGGTTAAAAAAGGGTTAAAACCCATTATCAAAAATTTAAAGGAAAAGAGACTATTAATTCCTTGTAACAGTCCTTACAACACTCCTATTTTGGATTAAAAAAAAAAAGATGATAAATGGAGACTAGTTCAAGATTTACGTATAATAAATGAAGCTGTAGTTCCTTTACACCCCGTGGTGCCTAATCCGTATACTCTATTGTCTGAAATTCCTGAATGTGCCAAATATTTCTCAGTAGTTGATTTGAAAGATGTCTTCTATTCAATGCCTTTGGCAGAGAAAAGTAAATTTCTATTTGCCTTTAAAGACCCTACACAGCCATCTTCTCAGTTGACCTGGACAGTTTTGCCCCAGGGATTTTGTGACAGTCCTCACTTATTTGGGCAAAGTTTGTCACGGGATCTACAAAACTTTAATAGCTCTGAAGAGGTGGTGTTACAATATGTAGATGATATTTAGCTCTGTGCTGAGACACAGGAAGCTTATTTGTGTGAGCCTCAAAAGATTTCTTAAACTTTGTGTAACCACTGGCAGGCTGTGGTTACAAGGCATCAAGAAAAAAAGGCTCAGCTTTATCAACAATCGGTTAGATATCTGGGCCTAATCATATCAGAAGGAGCTAGGGCCATAGGCCCTGAGAAAATTAAACCTATACTAAATCATCCCCTACCTATGACTTTAAGACAATTGAGAAGATTTTTGGAAATCACAGGTTACTGTCACTTTGGATTCTGGGTTATGGGGAACTTGCCCAGCCTTTTTATAAACTTATAGCTGAAACTGAGGCTTCCTTTGTAGCTCAGTGGGTAAAGTATCTGCCTGGAGTGCAGGAGACCAGCGTTCGATCCCTGGGTTGGGAAGATCTCCTGGAGAAGGAAATGGCAACCCACTCCAGTATCCTTGCCTGGAAAATCCCATGGACAGAGGAGCCTGGTGAGCTGCGGTCCATGGGGTCGCAAAGAGTCAGGCACGACTGAGCAACTAACACTTACTTACACACTTATACCTAAAACTCAACAGGCCCAAACTGACAAACTGGTTGGCCTGTAAAGTTCTTCAGACCACTCTCTTGCAAGCTCCAGCTCTGAGCTTGTCCACAGGGTCAAAATTTAATTTGTTTGTCACTAAAAAAAAAAAAAAAAGGTATGGCCCTAAGAGTTTTGACACAACCCCGAGGGTCTAACCAACAACGTATTACTTATCTAAACAGAAAATTAGATGTAATTTCACATGGGTGGCCCCACTGCCTAAGAGTAATTGGGACAGTGGCTTTATTAACATCTGCTGCTGCTAAGTTGCTTCAATCATGTATGACTCTGTGTGACTCCATAGACGGCAGCCCACTAGGCTTCCCTGTCCCTGGGATTCTCTAGGCAAGAACACTGGAGTGGGTTGCCATTTCCTTCTCCAGTGCATGAAAGTGAAAATTGAAAGTGAAGTCGCTCAGTCGTGTCCGACTCTAGTGACCCCATGGACTGCAGCCTACCAGGCTCGTCCATCCATGGGATTTTCCAGGCAAGAGTACTGGAGTGGGGCACCATTGCCTTCTCTGTTATTAACACCTGAAGCTCTAAAAATAATTAATAGACAAAACCTTACTGTATTGACTTCTCATGATGTGAGTGGAATCTTAAATTCTAAGGTCAATATTTAGATAATAGACAGTAGGCTTCTCAAATATCAGTCATTGTTGTTAAAAGGACCCATAACTAAACTCAAAGTTTGTGGAAATTTAAATCCTGCCATTTCCTTCCTGAAGAGAAGAATAAAACACCTGATCATGATTGTTCCCAATTCCTAAATTTAAACTATACAGCTCAGAAAGATCTAATGGATACTTCATTAGACAATCCTGACATGGGAATATTTACAGATGACAGTTCTTTTGTTCAGGATGAAAAACATAAAGCAGGGTTATGCCATGGTGACTGCTGAACAGGTTTTGGAAACAAAATCTCTTCCCCCAAGAAACCAGTGCTCAGTTAGTGTAGTTTGTGGCTCTGACCCGAACACTAGAGTTAAACAAAGGACAGCGGGTAAATATATACACTGATTCTAAGTATGCTTATTTGACTTTACATGCTCATGCTACAATATGAGAAAATTAAAAAAAAAAAAAAGAGCTTAAAACAAAACAGGAAAACTTATTAAACATTTCAGAGAGATTGAGAGACTTTTAACTGCTGCATATTGTCCTAAAAAAATAACTGTTATACATTACAAAGGGCACAGCAGGGATGGGAGTAAAGTAGCCAAAGGTAATCAGTTGGCTGACTGTCAAGCCAAAAAAATGACACTTTACAAAACCTCTTCACTACAGACAACTTTGATCTGGACAGATCCTGAAGAACAGGAAAAACTAAAATATACTAAAGAAAAATTAGAAAGATATGAAAAATGAGGAACAAAGATTACTGATAAAAGATGATTACAGTCTGAGGATGGACGATTAATAATTCCTGAAAATGCTCAGTGGAAAATTCTTAAGGGTTTACATCAGAGTTTTCATTTGGGAGCAGAGAGTACTTACCAAATGGGTTCTCATTTGTTTACAGATAAAAAAATGTAATAAAAACTTTAAAAGATATTATCAAAAGGTGTGAGGTTTGTAAAAAAAAAAAAAATAAAATAAAATAAATAAAAATAACCCAAAGACTGAAAAGCTAACAAAATCTAGATTACAACGAAGTGAAAAGTATCCTGGAGAAGACTGGGAAATTGATTTTACTCATATGCCAAAAGCTAACAGATATTCTTGCTTACAAGTTGGGTAGATACTTTTACTAGATAGATTGAGGCTTTTCCTTTTTGTAGTGAACAGACTAAGGAGATTATACATAGTTTAATCCATGAAATTATCCTCAGGTTTGGGTTGCCATGGAGCCTTCAGAGTGACAATGGCTCATCCTTTAAAGTTGCTGTAACTCAGGGAGTATCTAAAGCTCTAAGAATAAAATATCACTTACACTGTTCCTTGAGACTCCAATCCTCAGGAAAGGTTGAAAAAGCTAATGACATTATCAAAAGACATTTGCACAAATTAACTCAAGAGACACAGGACAATTGGATTAAAGTCCTACCCATAGCTTTAATGAGAGCTTGAACTGCCCCAAAAAAGGAGAGATTGTTCCCTTTAAATATATTTATGGAAGACCTTTCTTACGCACAGACATTGTTATAGACACTGAAGCCTTGAAATTGATTTGTTATGTAACTCAGCTCTTAGCTTTCAACAGACACTAACAGAACTCTGGGAGATGACTCCTGACCCAGCCTGTGAGTAAAACAAGCCTCTAGTTGAGCCAGGTCCTCATAAAAACATTAGGATCTGGGGGCCCATCCCTCGATCCCCTCTGGGAAGGCTTTCTTTCTTCTCCTCCCACATCTGTCAAAGTGCCAGAAATTGATTCATGGGTACACCACACTCGAGTTAAGAGGTGACACCCTGACCAAAACTAAGTGACTTCATGTTATGTCTTTACTTTCTATGCTCAGACTTTGTACTTTTCAGATGGGCCTGATAATCTATGTGAGCCTACTTCTGCTGACTCCAAAAATCCTGTCTGCCATTTGATCCTCAAGATAATGCCTTCCTGTCCTGGGCTCACTTTTACACAACATTTCATAATTGGTCTAACTGCTGGGTCTGTGGAACACTCCCCTCTTCATCAGTACAAGGCTTCCCATGTTGGACATCTCCACTTCAAGAAAAAGATTTTCTCCAAGTCTGTGAATACCTTCGACAACAATCACATGCAATGCCTCTTCTTCATCTGATGACATCTACCACCCTAAAATGGACTGGTGCAACACGTTGCACTTTAACTATGGACATAATGTGACTTTTAATTTTGATTATACATTGTCTTGGTTCAATGACTCTTTTGCTACACATAAGACAAATAGTTCTAGACTTAATAGTTTTTTTTTTTTTTACCTGACCTTTATCAAATATGGGATGAGGTTATATGGCTACTCCTGAAAAAAGACGTTTAATATCTACTGCCTCATATGCTGAGAACAAACAGAGCCATCCCCAAAAAGTTAGCCAACAACTTAATTACAATGATTAAAAACAACTGAAAATTTTGTCTCAGAAAATATACAACATAATTGTTTTCTTGTTTTCCAACCCCAGTTCAGGCCCTCCCTTTGTTTGGCCAGGCACTAATTGAGACTGGATATCTCTGTCACACTGGCTTGCTCCACACAGGACTTATTAGATATATGGCTCTTACCTATGCACATGGCTTCCTGGTTGGATAGGGAGATGAACCCTGGGTCTAGCCTTTACTCATGGCTTTATATTTTCAGAGCTTCCAGAAAAGCCTGCTAATTTACCCCACCTTAAAACTCGATGGAGAAGGTCTGTATTTCACTGGTATGATTATTTGGCTGCAGTGTTTGTTCCCTCTTTGGGAACTACAGGTGTTATGCTACGAGTGGATACTTTGACTAATTTTACTCAACAGACATTAAAAGATTCTCAAAAGGCTATTTCAGCTCTTAATGCTGAACAAGCATAAATTAAAAAGGTGGTTTTACAAAACAGATTGGTTTTAGATATTCTGACAGCTGCGCAAGGAGGAGCGTGTGCCATTATTCATATGCAATGCTGTACATATATACCTGATATGAACATGAGTGTTACTCATTTTACTAAACACATGAACAAGATGTTTGGAGCCATAGATACTCCTGAAACCTCAGTTGCCTCATTTTGGAAGATGTTAACTAGTTCCCCATGGTGGACAACTATCTTAATTACAATAATTCTGATTGTTTTGTTTTTGCTGTTTGCTCCCTGCATCGTAACTGTATAACTAGATTTGTTTCCAGCCACATGAAAGCTTTCAAGTTACAAATGGTTGCTCAAACTCCCACTACTGCTGCAGCTTCCTCCAACTACTATTTGGGGCCCCTGGATCAGATATCTTCAGTATGAAGATTAGGAAAATATGTTGCCTCACCAATTTAGGGACCACGCCACTTGTTAGCTCAGAAACAGTTATAGAATGAAAATGACGCCCTTTTCCCTAGGCAACATAATTCTCCTAAAAGAAAAGGGGGGAATGAGAGGGTAAAAGACAAAAAGGCCAGAGATCTCCAAACGGAGGAAATAGCCTGCAAGTGTCAGACATTTTTATCTCTCTTAAGCAGCATGAGGAGACAAACTAGTGATATCTTTTCCTTCTCTATACAAATTAAAAGGAGATTTTTCTTAAAATACTGTATTGCCATTATGACATCTGGTTTCACCTAAAGTTAACTATTCTCAAACCTAGAGATAACCAATGCATTTCTCTTATAAAAATGTTAATCTTAAGCTATGCTAATGTACTATATATTTACCCCAAACTTTCTTCAAGTCAATTCCCCCGCTTGGCTGAAAACCTACCTGACAAACCAGTATGTTATATTCAGATATTGTTCCCCTAATCTATGTAAGTGAAACTATTTGTATGGTGATGTTCCCTTCTTCAAGATTCAAGTTAATCATTTTATGGCCCAGGAGAGCCATTTGGTGCCAAGATGCATCATATGGGTGAGAGGCCTAGTGCCATTCTGAGTTTCAAGACCTTCCTTTCTTTTATTAACAGACTGCTAGTGACTATATAACATCCAGCTGAAGACGAACAGGGGGATACTCTTTCCGCCTCCTTCTGATGCCTATGTCAGAAGCTTTCTCTATCTCCTTTATACTTTAATAAAACTTTATTACACAAAACTTTGAGTGATCAAGCTTGTCTCTGTCCCCAGATTTAATTCTTCTCCTCCGGAGGCCAAAAATCCCAGCGTCTTTGTGTGATTCAACAACAACCTTTCATAGCTGGCAATTCCATTGCCTCCACTAGCTTTGTTTGTAATGATGCTTCCTAAGTGATGCAGGGGTCTATGCTGGCTTTTTTTTTTTTTTTTAAACTGATGCAGCTGCAGAAACCTGAGCTAGTTGCCAGTGTGTTTCTTGGCTCCAGTGGAGGTGGCAGAGGGAAACGTGAAGACTGTTTTATGCAGGGCTTTAGAGTGTCTAAGCCAGCTGATAGTTTCTTCAGTGGCAAAATCTGCTGTATTTGTTTTGCAGAGTGGGTCACTATAAACTGTGACCACTCCCACTGTCTGGCTGTCCTGGATAGTCCTTTCTTTTCCTGTTCTTGGCCATCTCTATAGTCTCAGCTTTGCCCATCTGGGTGTGCTGAAATTGAAATGAGACCTTCACGTGATGCATAAAATACTGGGGAATCCTATGCGTCTTTTCTCAGTGAAGTTAACTCTTTCTACCTGCTAATTTCTTGGCATTGAACAATGCTGGCTATGGAAATGTGATGATGCATAAAACTGAAGTTATATTCTTTCTCTTCTTGTGTGGTTATTCTCATGTTTCTTGTTGCTGTTCTGCTATGTTGCTGAAGCTTTTTAAGTAGTTTCAAGAGATTTCACGATGTAGTTTTTGTTCAAAGACAGCTATCTAATTATTGATCTTTTAAAGGGTATAGTGGCTGGGGTATGCTAAGTTGTGACTTGGGTAACATCACATAAAATGACTTTTAAGTTAAAATAATGAGGATTTGATATTGAGTTCTACATTGGGTATTTACCTTATGTGAACTATGTTAGGGGGCTTCCAAGGTGACTTAATGGTCAAGAATCCACCTGCCAGTGCAGGAGACATTAGAGACACAGATTCAATCCCTGGGTATGGCATACCCCTGGGGAACAAAATGTAACCCACTCCAGTATTCTTGCCTGGGGAATCCTGTGGACAGGGGAGCCTGGCATGCTGCAGTCCATAGGATCACAAAGAGTTGGACACAACAGAGCATGCACAAACTATGTTATTTCATTTTTCATTAAAAAAGGGAAATATTATCTACAAGTTGCTGTGGAGGTTAATGAGATAACATATAGAGTGTCCATGAGAGTTCATGAACTTGCATTTAGTAATGGTAGCTAATGTTATTATTATTATTACTTTGAATTAGCCTCCTATTCATGCCATTCTTATCCTAAACTCTAATTTCACACTCTGACTCCACCTATATATATTTCTGAATTAGACTTCTGTTTGACTTCCTACTTTTAAATGTCATCTGTCTTAATTCCTAGGATAATCATTTTAAAACAGATTTGATACTAGCAGTTCTGCAATAAGGATGGAAATTGTGATGTAACTAACTTTCATGAGCAATTATAAGTCATGCTTAGCATGCTCATATAATTTCCATCACTCATTACAAAGCTAGAAAGAGCCTATTTCTATATTAGTAGATGAAGATACCAAAATTTAGATAAATTAAGCTATATTCACACTACTGTGGGCAAAGATGAGATAATAAAAATGCAAAACTTTATTTATGATTATAAGAAAAAACACAAATTCCCTAGGAAAACATAGATGTTTATTAACTCTTAATCTGACCCTAACTTTGCTGTTACAATAGTCTCTGACACTAATGACCCTGGGATAAATCCAGATGTTTCTTTGCTTTTGAAAATGCTGTTCTTCCTGTTAGTATGTCCCTCCAACTCTTTTCTCTGAATATCTATTCATTCTTTTAAGATGCAGCTTCAAGAGAACCCACCTCGAAGTTTTCCTCAAATTGTACAAAACTATTCATTCTGACTTCTCAGAAAAATCTATGCATATATCTCTACAATTTTTTCTAACTCACATTTCTATTCTTGGTTTCTGTGTTTGCCTACCCCTATGAGACTTTATGCTTTCAGGGTCCAAACCTAAGACTTGTTTACCTTTGTGACCTCGGGGATTAAACAAGAGACCAAGCTGAGTATAACAATGTGTATAAAGGAAATCCACAAATGAATACATGAAAGCTACACAAAAATAAATGAGGCACAGTGTTCTATTAAGATTTACTACTTACAAAGGAAATTTGGAATCATGTCTTTATTTACCTGGATTTTCTAATTGAGGCAAAGAAATTAAAAAATAATAATTAACAGGTAAACTAATTCAATGAATACAGCCATTATTTTGTTAGAGTTAGTAATATGACTTTAATTCATAGCTTCATTATGTAGTTTACCAAATACTATGATTCAAATTTCTCCAAATATTACAGACTACTTAAAAAATAATTTCACATATTTTTAAAGAAATCTTTTCATGATCAGTATTTATCTACAAATGTATAGCAAAAGTAGAATTTGGATTTAACAAAACCAAAACTAAAAAAATCATTCTAAGAAAAACAACTGATGAAAATAACAATATAAACTATATTCATGAATGTATGCAAAAATAAGCAAAATTATTAATTGTGATTATTAAGAAGTTCATGGAGATGGGTTTAGAGAAAGAAAAACAATTCAGAATTATGTAGTGCTGGAAAGGAAGATCTGATAATACTCTTGAATCTGACACTGGAAGTCAATTCTCTTTAAAGTTTTTACTGAGTTTCTAAAAAAAAAACCTTCCAGTGCTTCTCTGGGGGAAAAAAAAAAAAAGGTTTTACTTTCTTTTAAAGTGAAGAATTTGGAAACTTAGAATCTGCCAACTCTGTGCTCACCAGGCCTTCCTTCACCTGATGCATATAATGTACTTGGTTAACAAACAATTTACCAGTCTGAATGGAATAACAAGTGAGTTAAGATTTTTTTTCTCAACAAAAGCATCAGTCAAACTTTCTAGTCTGGAGGATACTGACTAGATCACACACCAAGAGCAGGAATTTAATCTCTTATAGATGTCAAGGTGAGTTAGGAAAGTAAGTCTTGGTCTTTCACAAAATTTGCTTTATTTTCCTCTAATGTTATTTATTTGGTAACTGGCAGTATGCACATGTTAATAAACACACACATGCATACATATCATAAACAGTTTTTCAGGTGATTAATATATACCTTCCTAGTAGTGTTCTACGATTTCTAAATATCAAAGTTAATCCATACTTTTCATTAATAAAGAGCTCATGTTTTCAGATTTAGTTCAATATGACAGCATGCTATTATTTCAATGTATTTTGCTAATACTGAGTTCTCTCTGGAAATAATGAGACACCTCCACATGCTAGTTTCCTGGGGAAGTAATCTGGCTCTCAGTGACAGAAAGAAAATAAATGAGCTGAGTAGATGATACAAGAAGAAGTCAAAGATTCACCTCAAAAGAGGATTAATCTGAAGGTTTTTTTTTTTTTTCTTCTTTCTCCTTATGCAAGTTTATAGTGATGATATGGTAACTGAAATATTTATCATATTTTAATGGTGTCCTCTTTTTTTAAGCCTTCACTATTCGTCTGTTTTTCATGATGACTTCACGCAGAATTTACATACAGTGTTCCTCATTATGATATTTTGGTTACTGGCACTTCTTGAGTCAACAGAAAGAAATTAAATTAGGAATGTTGAAGTTTAACAAATTGAAGTAGAAGATTTAAATATTGTTGTCTTGTGCCAAACAATGTGAAATGATTCTTTTTATTTTTTTATTTTTTATTTATTTAAAAATTTTTTTTAAAAATGTTTGTTTTGCTTTACAATACTATATTCGTTTTGCTATACATTGACATGGATCAGCCACGAGTGTACATGAACTCCCAATCCCGACCTCCACCTCCCAACTCCCGCCCCACACCCTCTCTCTGGATTATCCCCATGCATCAGTCCCAAGCATCCTGCATCCTGCATCAAACCTAGACTGGCGATTCGTTTCACTTATGATATCATACATGTTACACTGACACTCTGCCAACCCATCCCACCCTCTCCCTCTCCCACAGAGTCCAAAATGCCGTTCTATACATCTGTGTCTCTTTTGCTGTCTTGCGTACAGGATGTTTTTGAAATGATTCTTTTTAAATAGAATGGTAGACATAACTGCTGCTGCTGCTAAGTCGCTTCAGTCGTGTCTGACTCTGTGCTACCCCATAGACGGCAGCCCACCAGGCTCCTCCGCTTATGGGATTTTCCAGGCAAGAGTACTGGAGTGGGATGCCATTGCCTTCTCCGGGTGGACATAACTAAGGAACTATAAATAATGAGAAAGAGACTAAGAACAAAGAAGGTAATCATTTGATGTCAATTAAAAGAAGTGAATGTGTTTCTCCCAGGTGCAGTTATACAAAATGAAATAGAGCATGATCCCTACAGCTAAAATTTGTATTTCTATACCCTCCTCAGCCACAAACACCAATCATATTTTCCATATTAAGTTAAATGTAACATACTTTTCATTAAATTCAAATAATCAAAACTCATGTTGCAATTATTTGAGTTGGGAGCTGATGTAGATACCGGGCTTCCCAGGTGGCACCAATGGTAAAGAAGCTGCTTGCCAATGCAGACCACGTAAGAGATGCTGTTTTGACTCCTAGATGGGGAAGATCCCCTGGAGAAGGAAATGGCAACCCACTCCAGAATTTTTGTCTAGAAAATCCCATAGACAGAGGAGCCTAGTGGGCTACAGTCCACAGGGTCTCAGAGTTGGACATGACTAAAGTGACAGCATTCACACATGATACAGATATCATTGATACTGGAGTAATTTTCTGAAAACTGATATAGAGTTTTTGTGTTATGACTGCAGCAAATACTGTTAATAAGCTTGATATGTCTTAAGAAAAAGTGTTTCTGTCTGAAAACCTTAGCATTATAAATGTCGTATAGGTACCATAGAATTTGATGTTCATTTTCCTGGCATGGTACTACTGCAATAATTGTAAGTTTCTAGAGCATGGCAATCTTACTTAATGCTGTCCAAACTTATCATCCATAGTCATCTACTTAAAAATAATAATTTAGGGTCTCCTCCCTGCCTTCAAGATAATGAATTAAGTAAGAAACAGGATTTCATGATTTAGATTCTCCAACATAATCTTATGAGCCTTCTTTCACTCTATGCATACTCAACTCCTTGATTTTCCTAGTATATTCTGCAACATTTCACTTTCTCACTCTGCGTTATCAGTGTTATTTCATTATTTTTCCTAGCACAATTCTCAGTACTTAAATGCCTCCTTGGTTAATGTATAATCATCTACCAAACAGAGTAGCTCCTGAGCTAGAGATAAACTGTGATGTCATGTAAACTTCTCAAGGCTTCCTTCATATCCTGCATAAATACAGCTTGTCACTATTACTGTTACACATACAGGCACTTAAATTGATCAAATCCAGGTTTGCACCTGTTTGGTTCTCACTATCTGTTGATTGGTTCTGAAGTTTTGAAGGTAGGAAACCCAGTCTATGCTTTTAGAAGCTAGTTGATATATCAACATTCCACTTCTTGTTACCACAATCTACGTATTACTAGATTTCTCTCCACACATCTAGAAACTGACTCCCAGAATTAAAATAGAGAGAATAGAGGCAAGAGGGAAACAGTAAAATAAGGAATTCAAATAATTTATAATTATGCAAAACGGTCAAGGCAAGGGAAAATTTCCAAAAGCATGAAATTAGTTTTAATTTTTGTCAGAAATGCCCTCACTTAATTTTTCTCTTTTTCTTATCAAGGTTAAGCTGTCTTTAAACTCTCAGCTCAGCTGTCTCTTCTTCTAGGAAGACTTTTTTTGATTCCTCTAAATTAGATTGGGTATCACTTCACACTCGTATGGCTTTATATTCAGCATCTATCTACTTATATTGTAATTGCTTCCTTGTCTGACTTCCTCACTAGACTGTAAAGTCTGTGAGGGCAGGGCTATTCTCATTTGTCTCTGCTTTCCTCTGCACAGCACTGAGCCTGGTTTATGGTGTACACTCAATAAAGCCATGTGATTGAGTTGGTATTTGAAGGAGTAATGAGTACAGACAGTCTGATTGGTCGAACAGAATTTTCAGATTTTTCCTAGGAGAAATAAAATATTAATCAGGCTTGAGTCATCACTGACACACCTATCACTCTGGGCAGAGAAAGATGGTACTAAAGAGTAATGATGCACACATCCAAAAATGCAATTGTCTAGGAAAAAATTTCCTTTTCAGCATCTTCCTATAAGTCATTTTATATGTATCTCTAATCAAGTTGCCCAATAAAAAGCAGATGCTTTTTGAGCTTCTGCTGTTATTTTTGCATCAGCTGCTTTAATAGCTTATCTTGAGATGGTCCTCCTATTGTAATCCTAGGTAAGTTAATGATCTATTGCTTCCAGTCATAATGCTCAAATATGTAATTGCATGTATTGAAAAAGAAATAAAACACTGAATTCTACACTGTATTTCAAATCCCCCAATTGTCTTATTCTAAGTATTATACTTTTAAAGATTCATAACAGTCTTTCTTCTTTTCTTCTGCTGACGTCGAAAGGTCGGACTTGATTTGCACTTGTCAATGTATCAATTTCTTCTGGTATTATTTCAATAGATGTGCTCTTCTAAATTTATTCTTTTTTGTATGTTTAAAGTGTCTGACTTGCTGTTAATATAGCATCCTTTCTAAGCCACTCCGCTGTGTCATAGTATAACTCAGAAATATTGAATATGTTTCACAGGATAAACAGAAAAGAAACTACTCTTTTCATAAAACTTCATCTTATGTTGTAGATGTCCTGATTTTTTTTCCTGTAGTTTCCCCCAGACTCACCTGTAGAACTTGCAAATAAAAACTCAATTAGATGGAAAATTATAAGGATGCAAATAAGCATGTGGACTCCTGTAATAAAACACCAGTGACTTATAAACAACAGAACTTTATTTCTAATCATTTTGGAGGCTGGAAATCCAAGATCAAGGTTTAGATTGACTTGGTGTCTCATGAAGACTTGCTTTTTAATTTGTATATGGCAGCTTTTCACTGTAACTTTACATGACTTCCCTGGTGGCTCAGATGATAAAGAATCTGTCTGCAATGCAGGATACCTGGGTTTGATCCGTAGGTTTGGAAAATCTCCTGAAGAAGGGAATGCAACGCACTCCAGTATTCTTGCCTGGAGAATTTCATGGACAGAAGAACCTAGTGGCTATAGTTCATGGGGTCACAAAGAGTCCGATAGGACTGAGACTAACACTTTCACGAGGCAAGAAGCAACAACAACAACAAAAGCTCTCTGAGGTCTCTTTTGTAAAGACACTAATCTTAATATGAGGGTTCCACTCTCATGACCTAAAAAATTTCACAAGTTCTCACCTCCAAATACAATGCCATTAGGGTTAAACATATGAATTTTGAGGGGACAAAGCATTCAATCTACAGTACAGCCCAATCGTGGTTGTATGTTGATCCATAATCATATTTGATAGATAATTCACATTTAGTTGTTATCATATCTTCAGTAAATTATATACTGAAAATAATCACAAATTGATTAGACAAGAGGTGATTTTTGTTAATGTATTTAATTTTGCTTTTGTCTCACTCTGCTTTATTTGCAAATCTATATAAAACAATATACCCATTAAAAATTCATATTATAGCAATGTAAGAGTCTCTTTCTGTAAAGTACTTATAAATTTGTCACACCATTGACTATTAATGCTACATTGTCCAGTATTTCATACGTGATCTATGGCTTTGGGGGCTTCCCTGATGGCTCAGTAGTAAAGAATCTGCCTGCAATATAAAAGACAGAAGAGACATGGGTCTAATTCTGGGTCAGTATAATACTCAACTCCAGTATTCTTACTTGGAGAAACCCATGGACAGAAGAGCCTGGCAGGCTACATTCCATTAGATCACAAATACTCAGACATGACTGAAGCAACTAAGCCCAAATGCATGCATACATTTTTTATTTACAGTTACAGTTTTTTTTAATCAACTAACTTTAACTCATAACACTTTTCACATGCCATCAAAACATTTCATTGATGTAACATTATTTGGCATTTAGATTCTTCATAAAAAGATTTGTGGTTATAAATAAATCTACATATCTATCTCTTTTTTTTGTAGTTATGCTTTAGAATATGTTTCCAGGTGTGAAATTAGTGCATCACAGGTTAAGAACCCATTAAAGAGGTTTTTTGTTAATTTGTTTGTTGTTGTTTTTGGCTGCCCCATGTCTTTCTTGTGGTGAGCAAGCGAGCTTTCTCTGGTTGTGGAGCATGGGCTCTAGAGTGCACCAGTTCAGTAGTTTTGGTGCATGGGCTAAGTTGCTTTGCAGCTTGTGGGATCTTATTTTCCTGACCTGGCATTGAACCTATGTCCTCTTCATTGGAAGACAGATTCTTAACCACTGGAGTACCAGGGAAGTTCCCATTAAAGATTTTTAATACATATTGGTAGATGGATTTCAAGAACTAATATGATGGGCTCTGGTAAGACTGTTTTCATTTACCTCCATGAATCAATCCTTGCCTGACCTAGACACAGTTTCTGAGGATCATGATGATTTTGATAAGAAATCATCATGAGCCACTCTTTACCCTTATTCATTCGAACTGTGTAGGATATCGGAAAACTACTGACAATTTCCTTGGCTGGATAGAGGTTTGCAAGTGCCATGTCATTCTTGGGAGGATGACAGGGTATATTTGATAATGGTCAGGATGCAAACAGGTCAGAGATCTCATCATAGAATTATTAATGATATAAAGTGCAAATTACTTAATTTCTCAGAAGTTCATAGTCCCCATTTATAAAATGTTCATTCATTGTTCATTCATCCATCTATTTGTTCACTCATTCAATAATGTATTCAAAAAATATGTTGAATTGCTTCTCTGCTCCAGTTATGAGTCTACATCACAGGGAAAAACTATTAAACAAATACTTCCATAGCTTGCCCTCATAGAGCTTACATTGCATTAGAAGAGATAGAAAAAATGATAAATTCAAAAGTAATGCCATGAAAAAAAATTTTAAATAATGAAGAGAAAAAGCTCTGATGAGGGAAGGTAGTTCTGAAGTTGTAAGAATTATGTGAACAAATTGATAAATGAAGTTAAAGGCATAACTAGGTTATTTTCCTTTTCCTGCCCTGGGATTTATTTTTTTTTTTTCCAATTTCAGATGTATAAACTGGATCTAGAAAAGGCAGAGGAGCCATAGATCAAATTGCCAACATTCTCTGGATCTTAGATAAACCAAACATATTCCAGAAAACAAACAAACAAACATTTGCTTCATTGAGTAAACTAAAGCCTTTGACTCTGTGGATCACAACAAACTGTAGAAAATTCTTAGAGAGATGGGAATACCTGACCACCTTACCTGTATTCTGAGAAACCTGTATGCAGGTCAAGAAGCAACAGTTATAACAGGATATGGAACAACAGACTAGTTCAAAATTGGGAAAGGAATATGTCAAGGCTATATATTGTCACCCTGCTTATTTACCTTCTATGCAGAGTACATCATGAAATACACCGAGCTGGATGAACTCCAAGGTGGAGTCAAGATTGCTGAGACAAATATCAACAACCTCAGATATACAGGTGATATCAACCTAATGGCAGAAAGCAAAGAGGAACTAAAGAGCCTCTTGATAAGGGTGGAAGAGGAGAGTGAAAATGCTGGCTTAAAACTCAGCATGCAGAAAACTAAGATCATGGCTTCCAGTCCCATCAGTTCAGTTCAGTCGATTAGCTGTATCTGACTCTTTGTGACCCCATGGACTGCAGCATGTCAGGCTTCCCTGTCCATCACCAATTCCTGCTCAAACTCATGTCCATTGAGTTGGTGATGGGGAAAAAGTGAAAACAGTGACATATTTTATTTTCTTGAGCTCCAATATCCCTGCAGATGGTGACTACAACCACAAAAATAAAAGACACTTGCTCCTTGGAAGAAAAGCTATGACAAACTTAGTGTAATAAAAACAGAGGCATCAGTTTCCCAACAAACTTCCATAAAAGTCAAAACTATGATTTTTCCGATAGTCAGGTACGGATATGAGAGTTGGATGTTAAAAAAGGCTGAGCTTTGAAGAATTTTTGCTTTTGAATTGTGGTGCTGGAGAAGACTTTCAAGAGCCCTTGAACAGCAAGAAGATCAAACCAGTCAATCCTAGATATACCAGCTCTGAATATTAATTGGAAGGACAGGTGCTGAAAGTGAAGCTCCAATCTTTTGGCAGCCTGATGTGAACAGCTGACTCATTGGAAAAGTTTGTGACTTTGGGAAAGATACAGGGCAGGAGGAGAAGGGGATGTAAAAGAATGAGATGATTGGATGGCATCACTGCCTCAATGGACATGAGTCTGAGCAAATTCTGGGAGATAGTGAAGGACAGGGAAGCCTGGTGTGCTGCAGTCCATGGGACTGCAGAGTCAGATAAGACTTTGCAACTGAAAAACCACTGTTTTCTGTTGCCAATTGAAGAAGCTTTTGGAGGAAAATGATATTCAGTTATACTAACTAGTTTTCACTCAAGACATTTATTTTCCTTTCTCTACTGGTACTCTAGATTTCTGGAAAATAAACTAGATGAGTTAAATGGATAGTCATTAAAACTTGTCTGTCTGAATTTCAGTTGGTTCACCCTTGAGGATGCGATCTAGAGGAGTGACCTCTCTTTGTCATCTCATTTCTGACATCTGTATAATGGTGTCATTAACATCCACTTTTTTTATGATTGCTGTGGAAATTAAATAAAATATTAAATGCTGTGTGTGTGTGCTCAGTTGTGTCCAACTCTGCAGCCCCATTGACTGTAGCTTGCCAGGCTCCTCTGTCCATGGGATTATTCAGGCAAGAATACTGAAGTAGGTTACCATTTCCTTCTCCAGGGGATCCTCCTAACCCAGGAATTGAACCAGCATTTCCTGTGTCTCCTGAATTGCCAGTGAGCCATTGAGGAAGATAAAGGATTGGTAGCTATTGCTATTGTTGCTATGAATTAACTGACCTAAGCCTTTATTTCCCATTACAACACATCCTGTGTTCCTTTTTAGTCATGTAGAGACTGAGCTTTGAAGCCTGTACACTGTTCCAAGGCACCACTTTATTTCACTTTTGAAAAGGCTGGTTCACAGGGATAACCATGACCAATGAAGCCTGGATGTCTCCTTGATGCCACAGCTAACTGAGACCCCATATTCCTGGGAGCATCAATCCTTCCTACTTGTATCTTCCCTTGGTATTTCTATCGAACAACTTTCAAACTTCTAAATCTAATTTCTAGTTAAAACTCTGGAGTTTGCTCAAGCTGACAGCTTCACTTCTGCATATGCTTTCTGTTTGGATGCTTAAGAGTTTCTTTCTTGCTGACTTTTGATCCTAATTATGGCCAGCTGTAAACTAATTAACCTCTCTAGGTGTCTCCCAGGAGGTTAGAGTTCTTGGCAGCCTGGGCAGCAACAGCACTGCAGCTGGGAATAAATGATAACAAAGCATATCGATTCCCCAAGTCTGCTACCCATGTGGTAATTTCATTGCAGCCTCCTTGTTAGCAGAGATAACAAAAGCAACCAAGAGCAATGCTTTTGTGATTGTGAAGGGCTTAAATGTTCTTATTGTTTTAATTTTGTTCCACAGTTTTATTATCTAACCAGAGTAAACTGCAAATTAATTAAATAATTAATTATAAATGAATGAAAGAATGGTTACATATGAATGAATAAAGAATGCAAAGCCATGTTGTGAAATCAATTAATCTATTCAAAAGTATTTATTTTTGTTGTTATTGTTGTTGTTTACCCTATTGCAAAGGCTTTGTTCATTCCCGGGTGCTTGAAAGTAGATTTAAAAGTAAAGGACAGGATGCAATCCTTGAGGAATATAAAAACCAGTTGATGGGATAAGAGAACCATTCTACTTACAAACTTCTAAACTTCTGATATAAGACTTTGTGCTTTAAGATTTTTTGCTGTTTTTAAAATTTAATGCCCAAAGCAGAGACATTACTTTGCCAACAAAGGTCCGTCTAGTCAAGGTTATGGTTTTTCCTGTGGTCAGGAATGGATGTGAGAGTTGGACTCTGAAGAAAGCTGAGTACTGAAGAATTGATGCTTTTGAACTGTGGTGTTGGAAAAGACTCTTGAGCGTCCCTTGGACTGCAAGGAGATGCAACCAGTCCATTCTAAAGGAGATCAGCCCTGGGTGTTCTTTGGAAGGATGATGCTAAAGCTGAAACTCCAGTGCTTTGGCCATCTCATGCGAAGAGTTGACTCATTGGAAGAGTCTGATGCTGGGAGGGATTGGGGGCAGGAGGGAAAGGGGATGACATAGGATGAGATGGCTGGATGGCATCACCAACTCCAT
Source organism: Aepyceros melampus (assembly GCA_006408695.1). Classification (NCBI taxonomy): domain Eukaryota; kingdom Metazoa; phylum Chordata; class Mammalia; order Artiodactyla; family Bovidae; genus Aepyceros; species Aepyceros melampus. Next base: position 25,323 of record SJXQ01003130.1, on the reverse strand, counting down.
GGACTGAAGTTTGAGTGAACTCTGGGAGTTGGTGATGGACAGGGAGGTCTGGCATGCTGCAATTCATGGGGTTGCAAAGAGTCAGACATGACTGAGTGACTGAACTGAACTGAACTGAACACACAAACACAAATATTATATACTTGGGTTTTTTTTTTTTTTATAATTTGGATTTCTCCTCTATCAGCTGCTTTGAGAAGAAGGTCATGCCTTCTATAAGATTGTGTATCTAGTGACTTTCATTAGGACAGTTCCTTAATAAGCATATGGATTGCAGGGACTTTTTTTTTTTTTTTCCTAAATTTCCTCTCCACTAAATATAAATATGACCTGGAACTTTAGGGTTGTCCAAGTGAAGAGTGAGTGTATGCTTAGTCACTAAATTGTGTCTGACTCTGTGACCCTATGGACAGTATCCCATTATGCTCCTCTGTCCATGGAATTTTCCAGGCAAGAGTACTGGAGTGGGTTTCCATTACCTTCTCTAGGGATCTTCCCAACCCAGAGACTGAACTCACATCTCCTGCATCTCTTTCATTGACAGGAGGATTCTTTACCACTGAGCCACCTGGGAAACCCAAAGGTCATGTGGCATTCCTCTTGGGGAACTGAATCTGGTCTCCCACGTGACAGATGAGGATACTCACTACTATACTAACAAGGAGTGAGTATTCAGGGACAAATATAAAGAATAACAGACTGCATTTTTTATTTGGAGATATATGGGGAAAATAATGATATTTTTGCCTTCAGTTTCCATATTTGAAATAAGGACATGTCCCTTTTGACTCTTCTCCCTCTTGGAAAATTGTGAGAACTAAAGGGATAATTTTAGTTCTTAATTTCCTGGAAGAGGACTGGCTATCCATTCCAGTTTCTTGCCTGGAGAATCCTATGGACAGAGGAGCCTAGCAGGCTACAGTCCACGGAGTCACAAAGATTCAGACCCGGCTGAGCAAATAAGCACACACAGCTCAGAATACTCCAGTTCTCTTTGGGGTCACTGAATCTCCCTGCCTGTACATGAAGCAAGACTGGCTGATTAAAGTGAATAGCACAAATTCACTAGGCTATGTGAAAGATGAATTGTCTAAAATCTAATCTTTGTAATATTCAGAAACTAGAACCTCCTACATTACAAAATTCTAACAAATAGTGAAAATTTATTTTCTTGTATTGTTTGGACATACTGGTTCAACATAATTTGGCCAGTGTATTGTTTCAGAAAAGTTTCACAACTATAAGGTCATAGTGCCTTCTAAGGATTTTAATCATTTGAATTGTTTTTGTAAGTCTAGCATTTCAGAATTTATTAATATTGCCTAGATGTGCTTTTCTACAAAATTGATGCTATCCAACCAATCCATTCTGAAGGAGATCAGCCCTGGGTGTTCTTTGGAAGGAATGATGCTAAAACTGAAACTCTAGTACTTTGGCCACCTCATGTGAAGAGTTGACTCATTGGAAAAGATTTTAATGCTGGGAGGGATTGGGAGCAGGAGGAGAAGGGGACGACAGAGGATGAGATGTCTGGATGAGGTTGCAAAGAGTCAGACACGACTGAGTGACTGAACTGAACTGAGTGACTTAACTTGATGCTTTTGAACTGTGGTGTTGGAAAAGACTCTTCAGAGTCCCTTGGACTTCAAGGAGATCCAACCAGTCCTTCTTAAAGGAAATCAGTCCTGAATATTCATTGGAAGGACTGATGCTGAAGCTGTGCAATACTTTGACCACCTGATATGAAGAACTGACTCACTGAAGAAGACCCTGATGCTGGGAAAGATTGAAGGGATGAGGAGGAGGGGACAAAAGAGGATAAGATTATTGGATTGCATCACCGACTCAATGAACATGAGTTTGAGCAAACTCCAGGAGTTTGTGATGACAGGGAAGCTGGTGTGCTGCAATCCATGGTGTCACAAAAAGTTGGACATGACTGAGCAACTGAACTGAACTAAATGACTTAACTATGGTTTGTCCATGACTATTTGTCTTAAGTGATGATTTTCTTATATTTTTTCCAATATAGAAATGACTATAAATATACAGATATTAAAGTATATAATAATTTCTCATATATCTTTTAATATAATGCAAATTAGCAGTTAACAATTTATTGTTACTTTTCAATGTACATCCATCAATATTTAATAAGCTGAGTTCAGGGTTCATTTTCATTTTCAGGCTGATTCTAACACATATCTTTCAAATTAAGCAGCTCTTAAAAGTCTAGGGTTCCCCAAGCCACAGATCTATAGGATATTATTATATAAATTACAAAGTCAGATATACCTAACTAGTTTAAGATATGCTGGATTAGACAAATGTAAACAAATCTATTTTCTGCCAGTTTGCTGCATCTTTAAGCTCATTGCTGTATTCTGAAACCTCAAAAACGGTTCTAGGTTTAGGCCTTTCATACTCATTTGACAGTCCTCTCTTTTGTATTGGCATACTTAATAGCATTTATAGTTTTACCCCCAAAAAATTCTATAAACAGTTTTTTTTTTTTTTAAGTAGGTCCAAAATGGAGTTTCTTTGTGCCACACTATGTCATCAAACCAAGTGTATGCTTAAACGCTAAGTTCTGTCTGACTCTTTGTGACCCTATGGATCATAGCCTGTCAGTCTCCTTTGTCCATGGGATTCTCCAGGATACTGGAGGGGATTACCATCTCCTTCTCCATACCAAACCAAGACTTGATGCCTAATCTAATTGTAGTTTCAGCCTCTCTTCAGTTCAGTTCAGTTCAGTCGCTCATTCGTGTCCGACTCTNATTCTTTGCAGCCAAAGATGGAGAAGCTCTATACAGTCAACAAAGACAAGACCGGGAGCTGACTGTGGCTCAGATCATGAACTCCTTATTGCCAAATTCGACTTAAATTGAAGTGGGCAACACCACTAGACCATTCAGGTATGACCTAAATCAAATCCCTCATGATTATACAGCCACTTTTAAGAAAGTCATATTTACAGTCAGTCTTGAATTTCCTAGACAGCACTAGTGAGCTGATCAATCTTGTAGATCCCTGTCATCACCCACAGGAAGGTGACCTTGTCTGAAATAACCCTTTCTTTTATTTGTGACTTCCTTGTCCCACCTCCTTTCTGCCTTTAAAAAAACTTTCTTTTTCTGCAATTATTTGTAGCTCCTTCTTATGCACTAGTTGTATTCTGCCTGATTCATGAATTGTTGGGCAAAACCAATTTGACCTTCAAATTTACCAAGTTAATTTTTTTTTTTGACACAAAGAGAGACTATCTCAAATAGTCTCTGTGGTCTTTGGTTTGTGTGAATCTTTAATATTTGAATCAGGTTTCCAAGTTGATTGTGTATAGCTTTCATTTGTACTGCCTAGTGATGGTGACATCCTTGTGCTCTGCATACCACACCACATGGTGGACCCTAATGTCAGTCCCTGGATGAAAGACTAAGTTTAACTATTGTCCTTCCCTTTGACTTCAATAATGTATATAACTTCCCAGAGTGCCCTGAGTTTTGTCCCTCCCCTTCCATGGAAGAAGAATAAAAATACAGAGGAATGGCATGTGCCAAAAGCAACACTGATATCCTGTGTGTTTTATTCACTCACATTTATCAGTGTCCCTCTACACTTAACTCTTGGCCAAAACTGTCCCAGCTGATTTCAGTATACTACCTGCATTTATTGACAGAGTATAGCATTGAGGATTTTGATGTCTGATAACATATCAGATATCTGATAAGACTGTGGTCCAGTTCAGTTGCACAGTCCTGTCTGATTCATTGTGACCCTTGTACTGCAGCACGTGGGGTTTCACTATCTGCTGGGAGCCAGAGCTAGGAATCCCACCCGTGACAGAGTCACGTGGCAGACTCAGATGGCAGAGCAATTTGAGTCTTCAGATTTCTCCCTGGTTTTTCCTGAGCATGTACCCCAAAAAAATAAGAATTTGTCTGTTTTCTCACTATTTTCTGACTTTCTCTGGAAAAAGTTCATTCAGGGCTTTAGTCTTCTGCATTTAAAAGGAGGGTTTCAGCCCAACCCCCTTTTTGACAATGCTGTAGCTTGCCAGACCTTTTATAAGGTTGTGAATTGCTCACGACCTCCCAACTGTGAGGGGCACAAAAGCCTTAAAGTATCTTAAAAGTTTCAGAGCCTTTTCTTTTCTTTTTTTTTTTTTGAAGAATAATGATGTATTTTATTTATACCTATAAGATTTTTTGTCTGAAGTAACCTATATAATTAACAGGAAAGTTCATTGTAAGGCATGAATTATTTAGGTATCTGACCAATTTGTGATTAAACTCATGGATTTTTTTTTTTTTTTTGGTAAACTATTTTTTATTTTTTTAGTTTGTAATGCCTCAGAGCCTTTTCAAATTCATATTGGTGACAGGATTTCACGGTTAACTCAACAATTGCTGCCAGACCTCCTTATTTTTTATCTATCAGGCACCCAGGAAGATGTAATCAATGTAAATGGGATATGGAAAAGGATATATAGTAGTTTTGATGTTAGCAGTACTAGACTTTTGCGTAAATTGCTTTTTCTTTTGCTATAAATCATTGTACTTCCGTTTATTACAAATTGCTGTATCTTTATTTAGTGTTTTCTGAGAGTGGCATTCAGACTTTGGAAAGATTAACACAAATGAATCTTCTGGTTAACAAAACCTTATAGAAGAGAGCCATAAAAATGTTAACAGGCCTCTTGGCCAGAAGATAATGTAAACCACCTGAGACCTTTTGTAAACGGGAGGGTATGCAAAATAGAAAGCCTTGTCTCAGTGAGGGTCAGGACTGCTGCCCCTGCATAACTGCATATTCCTTTATGTACAACTTGGGGTATATAAGCTTATTTTGAAAAATAAAGTGATTTTTGGAGTCTTGCACTGATGCTGGGCTTCCCCCGTGTCTCCTATTTTCTCTAATTTTAGGCTGAATTCACATCTGGGGCGTGGAGGCTCGCCTTGTCTACTTACCTGTCCCGGCTGCTAAGATCCATAAGAGAGAGAGCCCAGGGTGGGGCACTCTCCGATATTCAACCGGACACCGTTGGCCTAAAGTAGATGGTGCTAGCTCCTTGTCTGGAACTTTATTGGCTTTCCATGTAAACCAAGTTATTCAGCCTTCTTTTCTCCATCTTAATTTTCCTACTATACTATTTCTTCCTAATCGATTCTTATATTTCTAAATAAATAAGTTTTTCCTTGCTGATGCCATCTCCCCTTCAAATTCCCTGGATCCACTGGGGCTGGACCCCGGCAACTATCCATCAGCAACTCTCAGAGCTTGTTCAAACTCGTATTCATTGAGTTAGTGATGCCATCTAACCATCTAATCCTCTCTCGTCCCTTTCTCCTGCCTTCAATCTTTCCAAGCATCAGGCAGAGTATTTTCCAAAGAGTCAGTTCTTTGCATCAGGTAGCCAAAGTATTGGAATTTCAGCTTCAGCATCCATCCTTTCAATGAATATTCAGGAGTGATTTCCTTTATGATTAACTAGTTGGATCTCCTTGCAGGCCAAGGGACTCTCATCTTCTCCAACACCACAGTTAAAAAGCATCAATTCTTGGCACTCAGCTTTCTTTATAATCCAACTCACATCCATATGTGATTACTGGAAAAAACATAGCTTTGACTAGATGGACCTTTGTTGGCAAAGTAATGTCTCTGCTTTTTAATATGCTGTCTAGTTGGTATAGGTTTTCTTCCAAGGAGGAAGCATCTTCTAATTTCATGGCTGAAGTCACCATCTGCAGTGATTTTGGAGCCCTCCAAAATAAAATGTCTCACTGTTTCCTTTGTTTCTCCATCTATTTGCCATGAACTGATGGGACCAGATGTCATGATTTTAGTTTTCCTAATGTTGAGTTTTAAGCTAACTTTTTCACTCTGCTCTTTCATTTCATCAAGAGGCTCTTAGTTCATCTTCGATTTCTGCCATAAAGGTGATATCATCTGCATATCTGAGGTTATTGTTATTTCTCCTGGCAGTCTTGATTCCAGCTTATGTTCATCCAGCCCGGCATTTCACAGGATGTACTCTGCATAGAAGATAAACAAGCAGGGTGTCAATATATAACCTTGACATATTCCTTTCTTGATTTTGAATCAGTCTGTTGTTCCATGTCCAGTTCTAAATGTTGCTTCTTGACCTGCATACAGAGTTCTCAGGAGGCAGGTAAGATGGTCTGGTATTCCCATCTCTTGAAGAATTTTCCACAGTTTGTTTTGATCCAGTCAAAGCCTATGGTGTAGTCAATAAAACAGAAATAGATGTTTTTTTCTGGAACTTTCTTGCTTTTTTGATGATCCAACAGATGTTGGAAATTTGATCTCTGCTTCCTTTGCCATTTCTAAATCCAGCTTGAATATCTGGACATTCACGGTTTATGTATTGTTGAAGCCTGGCTTGTAGAATTTTGAGCATTACTTTGCTAATATGTGAGATGAGTGCAATTGTGAGGTAGTCTGAATATTCTTTGGCATTGCCTTCCTTTGGGACTCTGGTAGAGGCTACTTTTTACATAAGTAGGCTTGAAGTGAAAGTGAAGTTGCTCAGTCCTGTCTGACTCTTTGCAACCCCATGGACACAGTCCATGGAATTCTCCAGGCCAGAATACTGGAGTGGGTAGCCTTTCCCTTCTCCAGGGAATGTTCCCAACCCAGGAATCCAACCAGGGTCTCCTCCATTGCAGGTGGATTCTTTACCAACTGAGCATCAAGGAGGCTTGATGTTAGTAAAAACCCAGGCTATGCTAGAAATTTTCATGATAGCAACACGAAAACAAGAGTCCATGACTTAGATAAGTCATGGACTTTTTTTTTTTTTGCTCTACGAAATAGTATTTTGAATATTTTTTCTTATTAAAATCATGTGCATTGTTCTATTTATTTGTTTTTAATATGTCTTATGACTGCAGCCATGAAATTAAAAGATGCTTACTCCTTGGAAGGAAAGTTATGACCAACCTAGACAGCATATTAAGAAGTAGAGATATTACTTTGCCAGCAAAGGTCTGTCTAGACAAGGCTATGGTTTTTCCAATAGTCATGTATGGATGTGAGAGTTGGACTATAAAGAAAGCTGAGCAGCAAATAATTGATCCGTTTGAACTGTGGTGGGTTGGAGAAGACTCTTGAGAGTCCTTTGGACTGCTAAGAGATAAAACCAGCTAATCCTAAAGGAGATCAGTCCTGAATATTCATTGGAAGGACTGATGCTGAAGTTGAAACTCCAATACTTTGGCCACCTGATGTGAAGAGCTGACTCCTTTGAAAAGACCCTGATGCTGGGAAAGATTGAGGGCAGGAGGAGAAGGGGACAACAGAAGATGAGATGGCTGGATGACATCCCCAACTCAATGGACATGAGTTTGGGTAAACTCCAGGAGCTGGTTTTGGACAGGGAAGCCTGGCATGCTGCATGCAGCCCATGGGGTCACAAAGAGACGGACATGACTGAGAGACTGAACTGATGACACTGATAGAAATGTAGCTTGTGGGTTACATATTAATATAAATAAAATTTTTAGATATTTAAGAATAAGTATGGAATAATAGTCTTAACTTCAGTCATTAAATATCATGAAAAACATAATTTTGTTATTTCTAAGCACAATACTAATTGCAAGTGTTTAAGGAAATTCAGTAAGTCAAAGTCTCACAAGTATTGATGTAATATATATGATGCCTTTAATTAGCATGTATTTGAGAGTAAATTATTTTTATAATTTGTTGTTTTTTTAAAATTTTGTTGTTGTTTTTCTACCTTAAATAAATAGCCACTCTCTGTCTTTCTCACCTTGAAAGGAAGTTACAATAGTAATAGAGAAGGAAAGAAATTATAAAACCAAAACCTTAAAAACTGTACAGAACTACTGAATTTCCATTTTCAAAAGGATTTACTGATAGCAATATTTCTACATTAAATTTCTAAGAATACTTAATATTTCAAATATAAGACTCATATTGGGCTCAATATGAACATAAAATCAGACTTCAATTTATTGTGCCACTTAAATTGAAAGAATCAAGAAGGGAATGAGTAATAGTTTTCAGTGACTCATATGTCAAAGCCCAAACCAAAGTCATATATCTGTTAAGAAAGACATTCTAGCTGGTTTTACCATGCTTCACATATATAGGCAGGAATCAGTAAACCACAAGACCTTGTTCAGTTGATGTGATGCTATAATACTGTCCCCCAGCCTACATTAAGTCATTTAATTTCACATTTATTCTGTGACAGTTTTCTACAATGCCCAGTTGATGATGCAAAGAGAATAAGGTTGAGACCTTGAACTACTGTAAATGGCAGAGACAATATGATGCAAATATCTGGTAGAAAAATGCAAATTATAAACCTAAAAAGAGATTAATATCTGCAGTATATATGGAACTCCTAAAACTGCTCCTCTGTCCATGGAATTCTCCAGGCAAGAATAATAGAGTGGGTACCCATCCCCAAGGGATTTTCCTGATCCAGGGATCAAACCCAGGTCTCTTGCATTACAAAGAGTTTCTTTATATTCTGAGCCATCAGGGAAACCCTTACATTTCCCCCTCATAGGTAGTGAATGAAAATAACATGTCAGACATATAATTAATTTCAAAGACTTTGGAATTTATCAAAAGGATTTAAGTAGAATAGTTAACACGTCTGCTTTCTGAACTTCAGAACCTCATCTGGTAGAATTTCATTGCCTTGAATTAAGAGAAGGGAATAGAGGGGCTGGGTTTAGAGATGTTCATGAGGAATGGTATATGCTGTATAAATCTGGTGATAGAATCAAGAGGATTAGATACCAGATTGGAAGTGGAAAGCAGAAAACATTGGGGGAAAAAAAAAAAAGAATACCAGAGTTATGGCTTAGTTAACTAATAGGGTAAAGATACTATTTACAGGTAAGCAAGATGGTGAATGACTAAAAAGGGTTCAATGTGTTACATAATAAATTGTGAATGGCTCTGTGATCTAACTGAATTCACCAGTACTGAACTATGGCCCCCAAGGGAAACACAAGGTTAGGTTCCTGCCAGCCGTCACATACAATTTCATGAACTAATCAATATGTAATCTTTTTAAAAAAGTTTTCCTACTTAACAGCACACCTTTTTTGTTTTTCAGTTCAGATCAGTTCAGTTGTTCAGTCATCTCTGACTCTTTACTACCCCATGAACCACAATAAGCCATACATGCCTGTCCATCACCAACTACCAGAGTTTACCCAAACTCACATCCATTGAGTCCTGTTGCCATCCAAACACTTCATCCTCTGTTGTCCCCTTCTCCTCCTGCCCTTAATCTTTCCAAGCATCAGGGTATTTTCAAATGAGTCAGCTCTTTGCATCAGGTGGCCAAAATATTGGAGTTAGCTTCAACATCAGTCCTTCTGATGAATATTCAGGGCTGCTCTCCTTTAGAATGGACTGATTGGATCTCCTATCAGTCCAAAGGACTCTCAAGAGTCTTCTCCAATACCACAGTTCAAAAGCATCAATTGTTCTGTGCTCAGCTTTCTTTATAGTCCAACTCTCACATCCATACATGACTACTAGAAAAACCATAGCCTTAACTAGACAGACCTTTATTGACAAAGTAATGTCTCTGCTTTTAAATATGCTGTCTAGGTTGGTCAGGTGGCAGCTGAGACGAGCCACCCACGCCCGAGGCCAGGGCCGGCGGCCTGGAGGAGCAACCCGAGGAGTAGTGGCTGGGCAGGCACAGGAGGGCCTAGAGGAGCTATCCTACGTTGAAGGTCAGGAACGGTGGCAGTAAGGAGANAGGAATGATGCTAAAACTGAAGCTCCAGTACTTTGGCCACCTCATGTGAAGAGTTGACTCATTGGAAAAGAGTCTGATGCTGGGCGGGATTGGGGGCAGGAGGAGAAAGGGACGACCAAGGATGAGATGGTTGGATGGCATCATGGACTCAATGGACGTGAGTCTGAGTGAACTCCGGGTGTTGATGATGGACAGGTAGGCCTGGTGTACTGCAATTCATGGGGTCGCAAAGAGTCGAACACGACTGCGCGAATGAACTGAACTGAGGTTGATCATAACTTTCTTCCCAAAGAGTCAGGATCTTTTAATTTCCTGGCTACAGTCAGTACCTGCAGTGATTTTAGAGCCCCCCAAAATAATGCCAGCCACTGTTTCCCCATCTATTTGCCATGAAGTGACTGGACTGGATGCCATGATCTTCGTTTTCTGAATGTTGAGCTTTAAGCTAACTTTCTCACTCTCTTCTTTCACTTTCATCAAAAGGCTCTTTAGTTCTTCTTCACTTTCTGCCATAAGGGTAGTTTCATCTGCATATCTGAGGTTATTGATATTTCTCCAGGAAATTTTGATTCCTTCTCATGCTTCTTCCAGCCCAGTGTTTCTCATGATATACTCTGCATATAAGTTAAATAAGCAGGGTGACTGTATACAGACTTGATGTACTCCTTTTCCTATTTGGAGCCAGTCTGGTGTCCCATGTTCAGTTCTAACTATTGCTTCCTGACCTGTGTATAAGTTTCTCAAGAGGCAGGTCAGGTGGTCTGGTGTTTTTATCTTTTTCAGAATTTTCCAAAGTTTATTGTGATCCACATAGTCAAAGGCTTTGACATAGTAAATAGAGCAGAAGTAGATGTTTTTCTGGAATACTCTTGCTTTTTATATGATCCAGCGGATTTTGGCACTTCGATCTCTGGTTCCTCTGACTTTTCTAAAACCAGCTTGAACATCTGGATGTTCATGGTTCACATATTGCTGAAGCCTGGCTTGGAGGATTTTGAACATTACTAGTGTGTGAATTGAGTGCAATTGTGTGGTAGTCTGAACATTCTTTGGCATTGCCTTTCTTTGGGATTGGAATGAAAATTGACTTTTTCTAGTCCTGTGGCCACTTCTGAGTATTCTAATTTGCTGGCATATTGAATGCAGCTCTTTCACAGCATCATCTTTTAGGATTTGCAATAGCTCAACTGGAATTCCTTCACCTCTACTAGCTTTGTAGTGATGCTTCCTAAGGCCCACTTGACTTCACATTCTGGGATGTCTGGCTCTAGGTGAGTGATGACACCATCGTGATTATCTGTGTCAGTAAGATCTTTTTTGTGCAGTTCCTCTGTGTATTCTTGCTACCTCTTTTTAATATTTTCTGCTTCTCTTAGGTCCATGCTATTTATGTCCTTTATGGAGCCCATCTTTGCATGAAATGTTCCCTTGGTATTTCAAATTTTCTTGAAGAGACCTCTAGTCTTTCCCATTCTATTCCTTTCCTCTATTTCTTTGCATTGATCACTGAGGAAGGCTTTCTTACCTCTCCTTGCTATTCTTTGAAGCTATGCATTGAAATGGGTATATTTTTCCTTTTCTCCTTTGTTTTTTGCTTCTCTTCTTAGGATCACTAGAAAACACTTCAACACTGTCACTTGAAAGTCATTTTAAACAGACAGGTCATAAATAAAAAGCATAAAGAGTTGGGAAAAAATAACACTAAATAGATTAAAAAGAAGACACTTGTTTACAGTAGGAGCTGAAACAAGAAGACAGAGAATTGTCTTGTCTGACCTGAACTGGGAAAGTATGCAAAGAGTAAACACCAAATTTTTTATAGCTCTGTGCATGTCCACAAATGACCACAAAAGTATCAAAAATATTAATTTGATGGTTAGACAAAAACTCTCTCAAGTAGACGGATTTGTAAATATAGAATCCATTCATGTCTAGAACTCAAAAAAGTCTTGGGAAGAAGATATGTCTTTAAGAATCATCAAAGATGGTATTTCTAATGATGATATTTCTATTCTGGAAAGAGAGAAAAATCACCCCAGTAAGTTTTATGAAATAAGGGCCAATTCAAAAATGCAAGAGACTCTAGTATTTAATTTGAGGAAAACCAATGTTTGGAGAGACTGTGGTGCCACAGCAGCCTAGACAGAAAAAAAAAAAAAAGAAAAGAAAAGAAAAAGAAAAAGAAAATTCAGGATCTGTATTCAGAATAGAAGCAGAAGTGCTGATGTGGGAAAGGGAAGAGTTCTTTTATTGTAGGAGGAAACAAAAACAAAAGGAAGGGTGCATATTCATAAGGATGGTCTTTTGTTGGCTGCTGCATTTTTCCTGAAGTATCAGAGAATGAGGAACACAGACAATTCATAAAATAAGTTAGCAAATCCCGTCCTTAAGAAAATTGTTTTAAAATAGACTAACTCTGAACTCCAAAGCCAATTCCTTCTGCTACTCTTTTCGTTCTTTTCTAGGCTTCCCTGGTGGCACAGTGGTGAAGACTACATCTGCATTGCAAGAGACACAGGTTTGATTCCTAGGTTCGGAAGATCCCCTGTGAGAGAAATGGCAAAGAACTTTAGTCTTCTTGCCTGGGAAATAGCAGGGAGAGAAGAGCCTGGTAGGCTACAGTCCATGAGCTCACAAAGAGCCAGACATGACTTAGCAACTAAACAACAGCAACAATTTCCTATCAATTCATTTCTCTATTTACTCCGTGGTGCATTAGAGTCACTTAAGTCCTGTGTGACTCTTTGTGACCCTATGAAGGAGATATATGAAAATATTAAAATAAATAATACACAAAAGAGGGTCAAATAAAGGGTTTACACATAGTAGGGTCTCAACAAAATGTTAGCTTCTGTTCTTCATTCTTTTTATTTTTTTTTTTTTATAACATAATGTACTTCCTTTTTTCTATTCTTCTTTATCTTTTGGCTTTCTTCCTTTCTGTCACTTATTACTTCTCCTCCCAAGAAGTAGATTATTTCTCCTATATCCAGCTCTTCCTGAAGCTGAAATCCTAATACTTATAAAATTCAAAAAGACAATCATCTTGTCTAGAGCTCTAAAACTCCTGATTTTGGAATTTTTTCCATGGGGCTCCAGTTGCTTATCAGGTACTTCTCCACTATTTCCCTCATAAATGGGTAGTAGAAGGGGACATAGCCTACTCGTCTGTGTCTTCTATGTGCTGTGTTCTGTATGTTGTATCAAACTCCCCAATACACATAGCCCCCTTAATTTCATCCAAGGATGCTCTCTTCCTCTGAATATATGATCCACTCCAAAAGGTGCCATGTATTCTGATATTTCCTAGACTTTTCTGACTGATTTATGTCAAAGATGTTGATTGATTTTTTTTTTTTTTTCTCTTGGTTAGGCTGGGGTTATGGTCTTTTGGAGTATGACCACAGAGGTTAAATACCACTCTCATCATGTCATATAAAGTGTACATATTATAAATATGATATATCATTGTCAATACTAAACTTAATCACCTGCCTGAAGTAGTGTTTATCAGTTGTGTATGTTTGTTATGCTTCTTTTCCTTGAGAGCATATATCTACATAAATTATTTGAAATTCTTCTTCATGAGAAATTTCTCTTCCCTCCCTTTTATTTAGGCAGTCATTTATTTATATCAGTTTGGATTCATGGGTATTCGTTTTAAAGTTTGGGTTATAATCCAATAGTACTTTATTTTGTTGCTTAATTTTTTCTATACAAACTGAAAATAATTTTAATATATCTTTTCAGATAGTGGAAACATTAAAAAAGCTAAAGATTTAGAAGATTGTAACAGAGATTAACAAATTTGTATAATTCAATATATGGAGCTTTGTAGCTAACAATTAGAAAATACACATTATTATCAAGAATGTATAGTATATTTACAAAAATTTTCCTATAGAATGAGCAATAATGCAAATTTCAACAATTTCAAGAAACTGAAATAATCTAGTTTATGTTTTCTGACCAGGGTGTGAAATTAAGCTAATAATTAAGAGCAAAATTAGCAAGAAAATTACTAACAATTTTGAAGTTAAGCAAAATGACTCACAATAAATAAATAAACAAACAAACAAACAAAAGAAAGAAAGAAAGAAATTACCCATTCCTTAAATGTGAGTTTTGCATGGAGATTTTCTCTGAAAGAGTTAAGTCTGAAAAAAAGCAGGGGGAAGTAACTTTGCATGAAGAAATCTAATGACAGTATTTCAGCTAGGTGATTAAGTTCAATATCAATGGTCATAAATCAAGTTGATAGCTTATTCCTCACTATGATATGATGAGATGCACTTTAGCTCTGTGATCTTCCTCTCCCAAATGATAGCCCCTCCTTTAATTATAAGAAAAACAGCAGAAAAAGTCCAATAACAAAAATCATCCTATAATATGCCTGTCCAATACATTCAAAACTGCCATGATTATCTAAGACAAGAGAAATTTGAGAAATTGTCCCAGGTAAGAAAAAGTTAGGGAGATATAATAACTAAATGTCTGCTATTCTGGTTTCTTGGAAAAGAAAAAGAAGCTAAGGTAAAAACTAAGGCAATCTGAAGAGATATGAATTTGATTTAATAATTACATATTGATATTAGTTTATTGATTGTACCAAACATCATAATACTACAAGATATTAATAACAGGGGACTATGTATATGTGTGTGAGAGGGGGTTAGCTTGAAAATTCTCTGTAATATCTCCACAATTTTTCTATAAGTATAAAACTATTATAAAATAAAAAAGTATGATTTTATAAAATAAACTCTAGTGGAAATTAGTAAATATTTTAACTGAATAAAAATTGAACCAAAATATATAATTAATAAGATAAAGATATAAGATAAATACATCCCTGGAAAATTCTAGCCTTAAATATATATGCTGCCATATTTCTAGCCTTAAATATATATGATACAAAAATCTAGAAAATAATGGTAGGTAGCCATCTGAAGACAAAATGAAACAAAATAATTCTAAACAGGTTTTTAAAAAAAAGCAGAAATAAACAGGAAATTTTTTCAAAAGATAAATTAGCAATCTCAAAAGTCAATCGTTTGGACTTCTAGTAAAAATTATGCACTAAGCAAGAAAAAATAGGAAAGAAGTCACAGACTAATGATATAAAAAATAAAGAGATATATTTATACATTATAAAACTTTAAAATATTAGAGCAAATTCTCAAGTGGTTTTTCTTTTTTTCCATTTAAAGTGAAATTTGCATGATATGAAGAAATTCCTTGAAAAATCACTTGAGGGAATGATGCTGAAGCTGAAACTCCAGTACTTTGGGCACCTCATGCGAAGAGTTGACTCATTGGAAAAGACTCTGATGCTGGGAGGGATTGGGGGCAGAAGGAGAAGGGGACGATAGAGGATGAGATGGCTGGATGGCATCACTTACTCAATGGACTTGAGTGAGTGAACTCCGGGAGTTGGTGATGGACAGGGAGGCCTGGCATGCTGCCATTCATGGGGTCGCAAAGAGTCAGACACGACTGAGCGACTGAACTGAACTGAACTGAAATCTGATAAAAGAATAAGCAAGAGTTTTGAAAATTACTAAATAAATTTTGAATAAACAATGTTTATTAAATAACATATACATTGCAAAAAGAAAACAAATTATCAGAATATCTAGGGAGAAATTAATTCAAAATTTGTACTGATTTTTCAGAAATCCCTTCCAAAGATGAGAATATTATGTATTGTGTGAAAAAGTTTAAGGAATTTCCACCTTCTCAAGATACTATGCCGCCTATTCCTAGCACAATCGTTCAAGCTAGGCTTCAGCAGTACATCAGCTGAGAACTTCCAGATGTTCAAGCTGGATATATAAAAGGCAGACAAACCAGAGGTCAAAGTGCCCACATTTGCTGGATCATAGAGAAAGCAAATTCCAGAAAAACATCTATCTCTGTTTCACTGACTACACTAAAGCCTTTGACTGTGTAAATCACAGCATACTGTGGAAAACTCTTAAAGAGATAATAATACCAGATAATCCTATTTGTCTTCTGAGACACGTGTATGAAGGTCAAGAAGCAACAGTTAGAACCTTATCTGGAATGACTGGTTCAAAACTGAGAAATAAATATGACTAGGTTGTGTATCATGAGAAATGTCAGTTTGGATGAGTTATAAGCTGGAATCAAGATTGCTAGGAGAAGTATCAACAACCTCAGATATGCAGATGATACCACTTTAATTGCAGAAAGTGAAGAGAAACTAAAATCCTCTTGATGGGGGTGAAAGACAAGAGTGATAAAGCCAACTTAAAATTCAATCCTAAAAAAGTAAGATCATGGCAACTGGACCTATCACTTCAGGGCAAATAGAAAGGGAAAAACTGGAAGCAGTGACAGATTTCCTCTTCTTGGGCTCTAAAACCACAGTGAATGATGACTGCAGCCATGAAATTACAAGATTACTTCTTGGCATGAAAACTGTGATAAACCTAGACAGTGTATTAAAAAGCAAAGACATCACTTTGCCAGCAAAGGTCCATATAGTCAAGGCTATGGTCTTTCCAAAAGTCATGTATGAGTGAAAGAGTTCGACCATAAAGAAGGCTGAGTAATAAAGAATTGTTACTTTAGAACTATGGTGCTGGAGACAACTCTTGAGAGTCACTTGGACAACAAGGAGATCAAACTAATCAATCTTAAAGGAAATCAATCAACCATGAATATTCATTAGAAGGACTGATGCTGAAGCTGAAGCTCCAGTACTTTGGACACCTAATGTGAACAACTGACTCACTGGAAAAGACCCTGATGCTAGGAAAGATAAAAGGCAAAGCAGAAGAGGGAAATAGAGGATAAGATGGTTGGATGGCATCACCATTCTAATGGGCACGAACTTAGGCAAACTCCAGGAGATGATGAAGGACAGGGAGGCTTTGGTGTGCTGCAATCCATGGGGTCACAAAGAGTCCAACATGACTTGGTGACTGAACAAATGAACACATTCTCAGCACCCCTGAATGTGATGAGCTATCACTCTTGTATTATTTTATATAATAGCTTATGTAAGAAAAAGGAAAATATCTAACTAGCCTTCCTCTAATCACATATACCCCTCAAAATAGATATCTGTCTCAGGCTGGTGTCAGAATAAGAAGGCAGAATAGTTAGAACAAGAAATCAGAAATGTAGCTCAGAGAGATGAGAAGTGTGAGAACAACTTAAGAACTTAACTTGTTTATTTTTTTGGTTTGACAATGAAACAGTCATATAAGGAAATGGGGTGAGGGGAAGGAAGGGAGTTGGTCTTAAGCCAAAACAGACCCCTGACTGACAAGCAAGGAAGAAAAAGGGACTGAACTCTACAGCATCCAATAGCCTGAATGACCTTGGAAGTTGTCCTCCCCAGAGCTTCCAGAAAGAAATACACACTTACAAACATCTTCATTTTGGCTTTATGCTTTATGAGATCCTAAATTGAGACTCCCAGATGGTCAACAGTGAAATCAGATTGATTATATCCTTTGCAGCCAAAGATGGAGAAGCTCTATACAGTCAGCAAAAACAAGATCGGGAGATGACTGTGACTCAGAACATGAACACTTTATTGCCAAATTCAGATTTAAATTGAAGAAACTGGGGAAAAGCACTAGACCATTCAGGTATGACCTAAATCAAATCCCTTATGATTATACAATGAAAGTGAAAAATAGATGTAAGGGACTAGATTTGATAGACAGAGTGCCTGCTGACCTATGGACAGAGGTTCGTGACATTGTACAGGAGACAGGGATCAAGATCATCCTCATGAAAAAGAAATGTAAAAAAGCAAATGGCTGCCTGAGGAGGCCTTAAAAATAGCTGTGAAAAGAAGAGGAGTGAAAAGTAAAGGACAAAAGGAAAGATATATCCATTTGAATGCAGAGTTCCAAAGAATAGCAAGGAGAGATAAGAAAGCCTTCCTCAGTGATCAATGCAAAGAAATAGAGGGGGAAAAAAGAATGAGAAAGACTAGAAGTCTCTTCAAGAAAATTCGAGATACCAAGGGAACATTTCATGCAAAGATGGGCTCGATAAAGGACAGAAATGGTCTGGACCTAACGGAAGCAGAAGATATTAATAAGAGGTGGCAAGAATACACAGAAGAACTGTACAAAAAAGTTCTTCATGACCCAAATAATCACAATGCTGTGATCACTCACCTAGAACCAGGCATCCTGGAGTGTGAAGTCAAATGGGCCTTAGGAAGCAACACTAGGAACAAAACTAATGGAGGTGATGGAATTCCATTTGAGGTATTTCAAATCCTGAAAATGATGCTGTGAAAGTGCTGCACTCAACATGTCAGCAAATTTGAAAAACTCAGCAGTGGCCACAGGACTGGACAAGATCAGTTTTCATTCCAATCCCAAAGAAAAGCAATGACAAAGAATGTTCAGACTATCACACAATTGCGCTTATCTCACACACTAGTAAAGTAATGTTCAAATTTCTCCAAGCCTGGCTTTAGCAATACATGAACCGTGAACTTCCAAATGTTCAAGATGGTTTTTCTGCTAGATCAAAGAAAAAGCAAGAGAGTTCCAGAAAAACATCTACTTCCGCTTCATTGACTATGCCAAAGCCTTTGACTGTGTGAATCACAATAAACTGTGGAAATTTCTGAGAGAGATAGGAACACCAGACCACCTGACCTTCCTCTTGAGAAACCTGTATGCAGGTAAGGAAGCAACAGAACTGGACATGGAACAACAGACTGGTTCCAAATAGGAAAAGGAGTATATCAAGGCTGTATATTGTCACTCTGTTTATTTAACTTATATGCAGAGTACATGATGAGAAATGCTGTACTGGATGAGGCACAAGCCAGAATCAAGATTGTTGGGAGAAATATCAATAATGTCAGATATGCAGATGACATCACCCTTATGGCAGAAAGTGAAGAAGAACTAAAGAGCCTGTTGATGAAAGTGAAAGAGGAGAATGAGAAAGTTGGCTTAAAGCTCAACATTCAGAAAACGAAGATCATGGCATCTAGTCCCATCACTTCATGGCAAATAGGTGGGAAAACAGTAGAAGACTTTATTTTGGGGGGCTCCAAAATCACTGCAGATGGTGTCTGTAGCCATGAAATTAAAAGATGGTTACTCCTTTGAAAAAAAGTTATGACCAATATAGACAGCATATTTAAAAGCAGAGAGAGTGCTTTGCCAACAAAGGTCCATCTTGTCAAGGGTATAGTTTTTCCAGTAGTCATGTATGGATGTGAGAGTTGAACTATAAAGAAACCTGAGTGCCAAAATATTGATGCTTTTCAACTGTGGTGTTGGAGAAGCTCTTGACTGTCCCTTGGACTGCAAGGAGATCTAATCCATCCATCCTAAAGGAGATTAGTCCTGGGTGTTCATTAAAAGGACTGATGTTGAAGCTGAAACTCTAATACTTTGGCCACCTGATGCAAAAAGCTGACTCATTTGAAAAGCTCCTGGTGCTGGGAAAGATTTAGGGCAGGGAGAGAAGAGGATGGTTGGATAGCATCACTGACTCAATGGAAATGAGTTTGGGTAAAGTCCAGGAGCTGGTGATGGACAGGGAGGCCTGGTATGCTACAGTTTATGGGGTCACAAAGAGTCAGATATGACTGAGCAACTGAATTGAACTGAACTGAAACTGAGACTCCATTTTTGTTGTGCTCATACTCTTGATCCTTGGAAACTGTGTAATAATACATCTTTATAGATTCAATCCATGCATTTAAGTCAAATTTGTGGCAATATTCACCCAGAAAAAAGCAAAAAAATAATCTTTATCTCAAGACTGATAAAGACATTGTATTATGTACTGTGTGCTCAATAATGTCTGATTCTATGAAAGAATATTGGAGTGATATGCCATTTTCTATTCCAAAGGATCTTCCTGACCCTGGGATTTACCTTGTGTCTCTTGCATTGCAGGCAGTTTCTTAACCACTGTGAAACTGGGGAAGACATTGCAAGAACAGAAAAATAACATCTTGTATGACCAAAAATAAAAATCCAAAACAAAATACTACAAAATGAATTGTATTATATACTGAAAATGATTATATATTGTGACTAAAATGGATTAATTCCAGGAATATTGTTTGCTATGTCATTCAGTAATCAATCACTGTTGTTGCCGTTGTTATTCAGTCACTGTCGTGTCTGATTCTTTACTACCCCATGAACTGTGGCACAACAATCTTCCCTGTGCTTCACTATCTCCCTGAGTTTGCTCAAGCTCATGTCCATTGAGTTAGTGATTCAATCCAACTATCACATTCTCTGTCACCTTTTTCTCCTCCTGCCTTCAATCTTTCCCAGCATCAGGTTCTTTCCAATGAATCAACACTTTGTATCAGGTGGCCAAAGTATTGGAGCTTCAGCTTGAGTATCAGTCCTTCAAATGAATATTCAGAGTTGATTTCCTTTAGGATTGACTGGTTTGATGTCCAAGGGACTCTCAAGTTTTTTCTCCAGCACTACAGTTCAAAAACATAAATTTTTCAGTGCTCAGACTTCTTTATGGTCCAACTCTTACATTCTTACATTACTACTGGAAAAACTGTAGATTTGACTATACAGATATTTGTTGGGAAAGTGATGTCTCTGCTTTTTAGTATATTATCTAGGTTTTTCATAACTTTCCTTCTAAGGAGTAAGTGTCTTTTAAATTCATATCTGCAATCACCATCATCAGTAATTTTGGAGCCCAAGAAAATGAAATCTATCACTGTTTCCACTTTATCCCCCCTTATTTGCTATGAAGTGATGGGACCAGATTCCAGGATCTTAGTTTTTTGAATGTTAAGTTTTAAGCCAGCTTCTTTTTCCACACTCATCAAGAGGTATTTAATTCCTCTTCACTTTCTGCCATTAATGTATTATCTTCATATCTGAGGTTGTTGATATTTCTCCTATCAATATTGATTTCATCTCATGCTTCATCCAGCCTGGTATTTTGCATGATGTACTCCATTGTTTCTAGGGAATTTGTGCCCAAAGCAGTAGGTATACTGGTCATCTGAATTAAATTCACCTATTCCCATCCATTTTCAGTTAAGCTCAGTCACTCAGTCATGCACAACTCTTTGCAACCTCATGGACTGTCACAAGCCAGGCTTCCCTGTTCATCACCAACTCCAAGAGCTTGCTCAAACTCATGACCATTGAGTTGGTGATGCCATTCAACCATCTAATTCCATGTTGTCCCTTTCTCCTCATGCCTTCAAACTTTCCCAACATCAGGGTCTTTTCCAATGGGTCAGTTCTTCACATCAGGTGGCCAAAGTGTTGGAGTTTCAGCTTCAACATTAGTCCTTTTAATGAATATTCAGGACTGATTTACTTTAGGATTGATTGTTTGATTTGCTTTCAGTCTAAGGTATTCTCAAGAGTTTTCTCCATCACCACAGTTCAAAAGCATCAATTCTCTGGCGCTCAGCTTTCTTTATAGTCAAAATCTCCCATCCATACATGACTACTGGAAAAAACATAGCTTTGACTAGACAGACCTTTCTTGGGAAATAAATGTCTCTGCTGTTTAATATGCAGTCTAGATTGGTCATCGCTTTTGTTCCAAGGAACAAGCGTCTTTTAATTTCATGGCTGCAGTCACCATCTGCAATGATTTTGTAGCCCCCCAAAATAAAGTCTGACACTGTTTCCACTGTTTCCCCATCTATTTGCCACAAAGTAATGGGAAATGATGCCATGATCTTAATTTTTTTGAATGTTGAGTTTTACACCTGTTTTTTCACTCTCCTCTTTCAGTTTTGTCAAGAGGTTCTTTAGGTCTTCTCTGATTTTTGCCATAAGGGTGGTGTCATCTGCATATCTGAGGTCATTGATATTTCTCCTGGCTATCTTGATTCTAACTTGTGCTTCATCCAGCCAGGCATTTAGCATGATGTATTCTGCTTAAAACTCAAATAAGCAGTATGATAATATACAGCCTGGACATGCTCCTTTCCTGATTTGCAAACAGTCTGCTCTTTGATGACTGGTTCTAATGGTTGCTTTTGACCTGCATATAGATTTCTCAGGAGGCAGGTAAGATTGTCTGGTATTTCCATATCTTCAAGAATTTTCCACAGATTGTTGTGATCTGCACACTCAAAGACTTGGCATAGTCAATAAAGCAGAAATATTAGTTATTTTTCTGGAGCACTCTTGCTTTTTCAATGACCCAATGGATGTTGGCATTTGATCTCTGGTTCCTCTGCCTTTTCTAAATTCAGCTTGAACATCTGGAAGTTCAAAGTTCATGTACTGTTGAAGTTGAAGCCTGGCAAATTTTGAGCATTACTTTGCTAGAGTGTGAAATGAGTGCAATTGTGTTATAGTTGAGTATTCTTGGTCATTGTCTTTTTGGGGATTGGATGAAAAAAATGGAAAAAACTCTATACTGTCAGAAAAAATATACTAGGAGCTAACTGTGGCTCAAATCATGAACTCCTTATTACAAAATTCAGACTTAAATTGAAGAAAGTAGGGAAATCCACTAACCATTTAGTTATGACCTAAATCAATTCTCTTACAATTATACAGTAGAAGTGACAAATAGATTCAAGTGACTAACTAGATCTGATAAACAGAGTGCCTGAAGATCTGTGAACAGAGGTTAGCAACTTTGTACAGGAAGCAGTGATCTAGACCATTCCCTACCCACCCCCCACCCCCAATGCTAAAAGGCAAAATGGTTGTCTGAGGAGGCCTTACAAATAGCTGAGAAAAGAAGAGAAGCTAAAGGCAAAGGAGAAAAGGAAAGATATACCCATTTGAATGTAGCGTTCCAAAAAAGAACAAGGAGAGATAAGAAAGCCTTCCTCAGTGATCAATACAAAGAAATAGAGGAAAACAACAGAATGGGATAAACTAGAGATCTCTTCAAGAATGTTAGAGATACCTAGATGACATTTCATGCAAAGGTGGGAACAATGAAGGAAAGAAATGGTATGGACTTAACAGAAGGAGAAGATATTAAGAAAAGGTGGCAAGAATACACAGAATAACTATACAAAAAAGATCTTCATGACCCATGTAACCATGATGGTGTTATCACTCATCTAGATCCAGACATCCTGGAATGTGAAGTCAAGTGGGTTTGAAGAAGCATCGTTATGAACAAAGCTAGATTGGAGGTGATGGGATTCCTGTTGAGCTATTTCAAATCCTAAAAGATGATGTTGTGAAAGTGTTGCACTCAATATGCCAGCAAATTTGGAAAACTCAGCAGTGGCCACAGGACTGGAAAATATCAGTTTTCATTCCAATCCCAAAGGACATTCCCAAGGAATGTTCATTGCAGTCATCTCATATGCTAGCAAAATAGTGCTCAAAATTCTCCAAAACAGGCTTCAGGAGTATGTGAATGACAAACTTCCAGATGTTCAAACTGGATTGCAAAAGGCAGAGGAATGAGAGGTCAAATGGCCAACATTCATTGCATCATAGAGAAAGCAAGAGAATTCCATAAAAAAAATCTACTGCTGCTTTATTGATTACACCAATGAGTTTGACTGTGTGGATCACAATAAATTGTGAAAAATTCTTCAATAGATGAGAATATCACAGCACATGAACTGAACTCTGTGAAATTGGTATGCAGGCTAAGAAGCAGCAGTTAGAACTGAACATGGAACAAGAGGCTGATTTCAAATCGGGATAGGAGTATGTCAAAGCCGTATATTGTCACCCTGCTTATTTAACTTATATGGAGGGTACATTATGTGAAATGCTGGGCTGCATGAAGCACATGCTGTAATCAAGATTGCCAGGATAAATATAAAAACCCTCAGATATGCAGATGACACCATCACTGGGGCAGAACGTGAAAAGGAACTGAAGAGCCTCTTTATGAAATGAAAGAGGAGAGAGAAAACGTTTGCTTAAAACTCAACATTCAAAACACGAAGATCATCTCATCTGGTCCCATCACTTCATGGCAAATAGATGGGGAAACAATGGAAACAGTGAAAGGCTTTATTCATTTACTTATCTATTTAAGGATCCAAAACCACTGCAGATGGTGACTGCAACAATGAAATTTAGAGACACTTGCTCCTTGGAAGAAAAGTTATGACCCACCTAGACAGCATATTAAAAAGCAGAGACATTACTTTGTTGACAAATGTCCGTTTAGTCAAAGCTATGGCTTTTCCAGTAGTCTTGTATGGATATGAGAGTTGGACCATAAAGCAGGCTGAAGTATTGATGCTTTTGAACTTTGCTGTTGGAGAAGACTCTTGAGAGTCCCTTGGACTGCAAAGAGATCAAATCAGTGAATCCTAAAGCAAATCAGTCCAGAGTATTCATTGGAAGGACTAATTCTGAAGCTGAAATTCCAATTCTTTGGCCACCTGATGTGAAGAACTAACTCCTTGGAAAAGACCTTGATGTTGGGAAAGTTTGAAGGCAGGAGAAGGTTAAACAGAGGGTGAGATGGTTGAATGGCCTCACTGGCTCGATGGACATGAGTTTGAGCAAGCTCTAGGAATTGGTGATTGACAGGGAAGCCTGGTGTGCTGTAGTCCATGAGGTCACAAAGAGACAGACATGACTGGGCAACTGAACTGAACTGATTATGGCAATATACTTTACTGACATTTTCTGGGTGCTTTTTTTTTTTTTTCTTTTGGAAACAATGAGTCAAGAGAGAATAACAAAGCCACAAGACACATGCTTAATATGTGAGTCAAAAAATCAAGCATTTGTGAGTTTTATGATCTTTCTGCAAAAAGGTTGTACATTAGGATGATACTATAAAATCAAGGCAGGTGGCACCTAAGATGGCAGAGGAATAGGATGGAGAGACCACTTTCTCCCACACAAATTCATCAAAAGAACATCTCAACGCTGGGTAAATTATACAGGGCAACTTCTGAATGCGAGCAGAGGACATCAGGCATCCAGAAAAGTAGAACATTGTCTTCAAAAACAGGTAGGAAAAACAAAAGATGAAAAAAGAAACAAAGGAAGTAGGGAGGGAGCTCCGTCATGGGAAGGGAGTCCTGTCCCGGGAAAAGAGTTTTAAAAAGAGAGGTTTCCAAACGCCGGGAAACACTCTCACTGCCGAATCTGTGGCGAG
Source organism: Aepyceros melampus (assembly GCA_006408695.1). Taxonomy (NCBI): domain Eukaryota; kingdom Metazoa; phylum Chordata; class Mammalia; order Artiodactyla; family Bovidae; genus Aepyceros; species Aepyceros melampus. The sequence continues at coordinate 473 of SJXQ01003130.1, read as the reverse complement.
TCTTGGAAGCACATAACAGGGAAAGAAAAATAAATGGTGATTAAGACCAAAAGGTTACGAGCCCAATGGTAATTCCACCAGCGGAGAAGCAGAGCAGACGCCTGCATCCACCACTAGCAAGTGGGGGCTGGGCAAGGAGGCGCGGGAGACGCGGGCAGCAGCACGTCTTAAGAATCAGGCCAGAACGCCCACGTGTAACCGGAGCAAACTAACTCAGGCTAGCACACCAGACTGCGGGACAGTTACCACGCGAAAAGCTCTAACATAGGACACTGTCAGGACCGCACACAGAACAAAGGATGGAACAGAAATAGCCGGCTGCCCACCAGCCCCCGCCGGCGACAGGCAGCCAGAGCTGAAGGGCTGGAAAGTGGCAATCGCAGCCCCGGAGGAACTTTGCTGATCAAACTGCGAGCAAGCTTCTTTGCTAACTGAGACTTCCTGGGGTGCTGGACAGTTACAATTTGCCTGAA
>SJXQ01003129.1:0-30040 GCA_006408695.1 Aepyceros melampus | reverse complement strand
AAAAGTTGGCTTAAAGCTCAACATTCAGAAAACGAAGATCATGGCATCTGGCCCCATCACTTCATGAGAAATAGATGGGGAAACAGTAGAAACAGTGTCAGACTTTGTTTTCTTGGGCTCCAAAATCACTGCAGATGGTGACTGCAGCCATGAAATTAAAAGGCGCTTACTCCTTGGAAGAAAAGTTATGACCAACCTAAATGGTATATTCAAAAGCAGAGACATTACTTTGCCAACGAAGGTCCATCTAGTCAAGGCTATGGTTTTTCCTGTGGTCATGTATGGATGTGAGAGTTGGACTGTGAAGAAGGCTGAGTGCAGAAGAATTGATGCTTTTGAACTGTGGTGTTGGAGAAGAGTCTTGAGAGTCCCTTGGACTGCAAGGAGATCCAACCAGTCCATTCTGAGGGAGATCAACCCTGGGATTTCTTTGGAAGGAATGATGCTAAAACTGAAGCTCCAGTACTTTGGCCACCTTATGCGAAGGGTTGACTCATTGGAAAAGACCCTGATGCTGGGAGGGATTGGGGGCAGGAGGAGAAAGGGACGACCGAGGATGAGATGGCTGGATGGCGTCATGGACTCAATGGACGTGAGTCTGAGTGAACTCCAGAAGTTGGTAATGGACAGGGAGGCCTGGCGTACTGCGATTCATGGGGTCGCAAAGAGTCGGACACAACTGCGCGACTGAACTGAACTGATGGTTTCAGTGTATCTGTCCTCTGATTCCCTCTTGCAACACCTACCATCTTACTTGGGTTTCTCTTAGCTTGGGTGCTCCACCAAAGTGCAACCACTGCTCCTTACCTTGGATGAGAGATATCTCCACACCACCACCCTTCCTGACCTTCAACATGGGATAGCTCTTCTAGGCCCTCATATGCCCACGCAGCCACAGTTCCTTGGACGTTGGGTTGCTCCTCCTGGCCGCTGCCCCTGGCCTCGGGCGCCGCTTTTGGCCTTGGGTGCCACCTCTGGCATCCAGCGTGGGGTGGCTCCCCCCGGCCGCTGCCCCTGGCCTCAGGCGTGGAGTTGCTCCCCCCGGCCAGTGCCCCTGGGATCGGGCCCAGGGTGGCTCTCCCCCGCCACTGCCCCTGGGGTTGGGCATGGGGTGGCTCCCCCTGCCACCGTCCCTGAGCTCGGGCACGGGGTGGCTCCCCCCCGGTCTCCGCCCCTGGCCTTGGACGCAGGGTGGCTCCTCTTGGCCGCCTGTGCCTTTGTGCGCTGCTAGCGGCAGCCGCCTGTGCCACGTTTATCCTATATGAAGTGCCCATTCATACACAAGTTTGCCTTTGAGCTGTGAGCCTTTATCAATGGTCTATGTGTATAGTTTTGTACAGTATTTCAGGCTTTTTTTTTTTTTTTAACCCTATGGCTTTGGGTATATCTTAATATCTAGTAGAGCAGATTTTCCTTTCTTCACTCTTCTCTTTTAAAATTTATTTAGCTATTGATGGGGTTATAATCTTCTATTTAGGCAATGGCAACCCACTCCAGTACTTTTGCCTGGAGAATCCCAGGGACAGGGGAGCCTGGTGGGCTGCCGTCTATGGGATTGCACAGAGTCGGACAGGACTGAAGCAACTTAGCAGCAGCAACATATTTAAAAGAGTAGCAGTGATAGATGGGTCCACTTTATCTTGTTTTGATTTTTAAGTAATGCATTTAGTTTCTCCATTAAACATGACATTCTTTGTAGACTTTTAATATATAATTTTACCAAGTTGTGGATGTTTACTTCTGTTCCTGATTCACTAAGAGTTAGCATCATAAATAGAAGTGAACTCAAAAGTATTTTTCTCTATCAATTGAGGTAAATCATTTGATTTTTCTCCTTTATTCATGTAATGTATTCCTTTGATATTTTTCAGTATTGAACTCTCTGCTTTCTTGAGTTATATTTACTTGATCAAATGAATATATTTTTGAAAATATACTGTTGATTCACTAATTTTATTTGAATTTTTGCAGCTATATTTCGCAAGTGAAATTGTATAAATTTTCATCTCTTATACTTGTCTGTTTGGTTTTAGAATGAGGATTATGCTAGCCTCATAGATAAACTAACTGTCATTCTTTTTCTAACACTGGAATCAATTGGATAAGATAGTTTGTTTCATGAAAGTTTGGTTGATTTTACTAGCAAATCCCTCTGGACCTGAGGGATTTTCCTTGGAATTTTTTCACTTCATGTAGGTTTTTTAGTGTATTAGCATATTGTTCATAATACTCTCATTTAAAGAAATGCGTTACATTGTTTTTCTTTTTACATTCTGTATTTTGTGTATTTGCCTCTTCCCTGTGTTTTTTTTTTTTTTTACTTGACCAGTCTTCTCAAAGACCTATTAAGCTTTGTAAAGAATTAAATTCTAATTTTGTTCATCTTTTCTGTTGTTTATTTTTGGTGTGTGTGTGTGTGTGTGTGTGAGGGTGATTATCTGATTATTAATTTTTGTGATTTGTCTTTTTTCTCTGTTCTTTTGCTTTCTTCATTGTATTGGATGATTAACTAGTTTATTAATATTTCTGTTTAATAATAAATGTACTTAAAGCTGTACCTTTCCTTCTTAGTTCTGCTTCAATGGTATCCCACAATTTTTAATTTGTTGTGTTTTTATTATTTTTCAATTTTAAAATTTATGAATTCATTTATGGTTTGCTTTTAACCAAGGTTAATTTAATAATTTTGTTTCCTAATATATGCTAACTTTGTCTATTATTCTCTTATTAATTTCTAATGTCATGTATTATGGTTTAAGAATGCAGATTGTGTGATAGCAAACCTTTGGAATTTATTGAGTCTTCCTTTATAGACATTGTCATGATGCCTTTATAGAAGTGTTCTATTATTTACCTTGAATGATTTTATGTTCTTTATTTGTTGGATTTAGAATCCTCTGTATATATAATAAATTGAAATTTATAGTTGTACTGTAAAAGTATTCTGTATCTCTCTTCATTTTTGTTTTTTGTTTTTGTATGTTTAATCTATCAATTCCTAACTAAAGTGTTAAAATATTCAAGCGTTTCCTTTGTCTCTGCAATTCTGCTATAAGCAAGTACAAGATGCAAGATGTATTTTGTCCTGTTCTTTGTCTCTTAATTCTATTTTGTCAGATTTTAAGAATGCTACTCAAGCTTTGTTCATATTTGTCAGTATATCTTTCCTATCTTTTTATTTTCAACTTGTTTACATCTCTTTTAGACTGAGTGTTGTTGAGTATTTGTTTTAATTCAGTCTATAAGTCTATCTTTTAATTGCTAAGTTTAATTTGTGTATATTTGCTGTAATTTCTCTTATATTAGGATTTATTTCTGGCATTTAATTTTATAATTTCCATTTATGGTACTCTTTTGGTTTTTTTTTTTTCTACTTTCCATTGGGATAAATCAACATTTCTCCTGCTTTTTAGAAATTTATATATTCTATTTTCTTACACTTTAATGTAAGATCTTAATCTTAAGATCTAATCTCATGTTATTTACCCTTATTGATTTTTCCATGCACAATAACTGCTACTTTCCTCCAATAAGATTAGTACCTCGTCCATGTCCTATTTATCTTCTACACACCATAGTAACATCATCTAGAATTTTAATCCTTTTTAGAATCCATGTTTCCCTCTCACTTTTATAGTTTCTTCATGGTTCATTTAGGAATAGGAAACACAAATCATACTAGTTTGTTACTTGACAGAAACTAGAAAAACTCAAAGCTTTATAGTAAATTAACAGCATTTGTCTTACTTTGAGTTACCCCACTTTAATCACAGATGGTGAGTTGATAACTTAATCAGCATTTTTCTCCACCCCACCCTTATAACAGGTAGAAAACGTGAAATTACTGGATCGTTATGTAGGTAAGAAACCAGCAAATGGAAGTCTGTATCTTACTGCAACCCACCTGATCTATGTGGAAGCTTCTGGTGCAGCCCGAAAAGAGACATGGGTATGTATGTTCATAAGAAGAAATATCAAAGAGTCTTGAAGAATTTTGTATACATGCTTTCTCACATGGTAGTTTTTTCAAATTTCAGTTAACAGTTAAATTTCTGTAAAACTTTTTCTTCAAAGACTCTATTCTGGGTGGGTCTTTTCATAAGTTGAATCATATGATTTCTCTTCCCCCAAGTTGTTGACTATAGTCATTGGGGCTGGTGCATGGGGATGATCCAGAGAGATGATATGGGGTGGGAGGTGGGAAGGGGTTCAGGATTGGGAACTCATGTAGACCCGTGGCAAATTCATGTCAATGTATGAAAAAACCAATACAGTATTGTAAAGTAAAAAGAGTAAAAAAAAAAAAACTATATGAGACTTTACCTCAGTATTTTAAGGTAAAGTGGTCTCTGCTTATTTTCAAGATGCCTACTTGGTAAGCATCCTGACATAATTTAAAACCTTGCTACACATAAAGTTGGTTCAACAACTAAGAACATCTGTATAACTTGGGAGCTTGTTAAAAATGCAGAATCTCAGGCCTAAGATTTTAAATTTCTAAAATGCTCTCAGGTGATGCTGGTGGCCCATGGACTATATTTTGGGTATCAATAATATAGACCAGCTGTCTGACCTAAGACACAGTGGTGTGTGTGTGTGTGTGTGTGTGTGCATTGTTACATCTTTAAATAATATTCTCTAATTAGCTCCAATTAGTTTAGCACTAGTAACATTACTTTATGCCTTACTTATCCTAGAGTATCATCATTTAACTTAATCATTAGCTAGATTTATGCTTAGACTTCTGTAACAAGTAAAACATGCTTCTAGTATATGGCATAGCACAGCAATTAAGACTAGAGCTAGTGTGTTCAGGATGAAATCCCAGCTTCAACATTTACTACCTTTGTAACCTTGGGCAAATTATTTAAATTCTCTGAGGCTCACTTCTCTCATCTGTAAAATAAAGGAAATAATAATGCCTGGTTATAGGAATAAAAAAGTTAATGTTGTGCCTAAAATCATGTCTGGCACATGATAGAGATGATTATATAAGTATAAAATGAATTAAACAGACTACATTTTAAAAAGTATTTTAATACTTCCTTTTTATTTAAAAAAAAACTTTTTATTTTTACTTTACTTTACAATACTGTATTGGTTTTGCCATACATTGACATGAATCCATCACGGGTGTGCATGAGTTCCCAATCCTGAACACTCCTCCCACCTCCCTCCCCATATCATCTCTCTGGATCATCCCCGTGCACCAGCCCCAAGCATCCTGTGTCCTGTATCAAACATAGACTGGTGATTCGTTTCTTATATGATAGTATACATGTTTCAATGCCATTATCCCAAATCATCCCACCCTCTCCCTCTCCCTCAGAGTCCAAAAGTCCATTCTATACATCTGTGTCTCTTTTGCTGTCTCGCATAGAGGGTTATCATTACCATCTTTCTAAATTCCATATATGTGTGTTAGCATATTGTATTGCTGTTTTTCTTTCTGGCTTACTTCACTCTGTATAATCAGCTCCAGTTTCATCCATCTCATTAGAACTGATTCAAATGTATTCTTTTTAATGGCTGAGTAATACTCCATTGTGTATATGTACCACAGCTTTCTTATCCATTCATCTGCTGATGGACATCTAGGTTGTTTCCATGTCCTGACTATTATAAACAGTGCTGCGATGAACATTGGGGTACACGTGTCTCTTTCAATTCTGGTTTCCTCGGTGTGTATGCCCAGCAGTAGGATTGCTGGGTCATAAGGCAGTTCTATTTGCAATTTTTAAGGAATCTCCACACTGTTCTCCATAGTGGCTCATAATACTTCCTTTTTAAAAAAATGCCATGACTTTTCCCATTATATCTTGTTCACTTTGGTATGATGAAAGGATTGAGAAAAGAAGAATCAGGAAAGTTGGTTTTAGCTAGACTCAGTGAACTTGGGCAAGTGACTCTTGCTTTCTGGCTTTCAGTTTCCTAATCTGTAAAATGAGGTGGTTAGATTATATACTTAGTAAGGACTCTTTAATTTCTGACAGTTTGGGAACCAGTTCTTTAGTACTGTGTCATGAGCCTTTCCCCTTTCTACCTGCATTTACAGGCAGCATACATCTCCATATTTGTTTCTACTGGGTATTATTTCAAATCTAATAAACTAGATCAGGAAGGGAGAACTTATGTTAACTTTCTATATGTCAAAGGAGGCATATTTACCCAGTTAGTACTGTTAATGAAGCTCTTTCCAGCCTTAGTCTGCTTCACTTTCTGCCTCTTTCTAAGTCAGCAGTTTTTTGCCTGGCACCTGTTCTCAATGGTCAGTGTTCTACTGCTCAAACATAGATCTACCATATTTATCAGGAGGGCTTTGAATTTCTTAAAATTTGATATATTACTTCCTGTTAGATTATCAGTAGTTTTTTGACCCTTCAGAACTGCCACAACAGGCATTAAGTTTGACAAAATAGTTAAGACAGACATTAAGATGAAAAATTCCTTCTTGGAATATGTGAATAGTCCTGCATCTGCCCCATTCTTAGATGATGGGTATGATTAAAAGATTTCCTAAAAGAGATTTCTTTTCAAAATAAATGGGAACTGGGGCATAGATTGTATGAGATGGAGGAAAAGAAAATACAGTGATGATAGGATGGCCATTCCAGGCAGGTCAGGAAGTCCAGAAAATGAAAAGAGTACACTTAGGCTTTAGTGGCAGGAAACATCAGAGACACAGATAGGGGAGAACATCAAAGACTACAAATGTAAAACCATGATTCCATGGCATTTTGAAATTATAAGGAGAGGTTGCATTATTTGTATACAGTTTCTTGTACCAGTTCCTTTTCCATGCATTTCTTTTTTGCTGCATTAGCATAAGCAGGGATAATGAAATTAAAGATTTAATAATTCTTCATATTTTTTTTTAAATCAGAGTTATTAACCTGTACTCCCATGGGAAATAACTTTCTGAACTACAGTACAGTGCTTATGTATAGTTATTTTAGTCCTTATTCTTATAGTTTATACTTATTCCCTGAGTCACTTAGGTAAAAAATTCCTTCATTTCTTCTTTACTGTCACTAGAGTCTAAGATGTGGAAGGTAAATTTTCCTCTAGTTTAATTCCAGAACTAGAGTTTTTAGAATTTCTAGAAAAATAACCGTGAACAAAGTTAGATTGCCATGGTTCAAATTCTGTCTGTGCTACTTTTTGGCTGAATGTCCTTTGATGAAGAATTCACTTTTAAGAGCTTTGGTTTCTTTGTTCCTGAAATGGGATTATTATACCTTAAAGCATTGTTACAGGGGTTAAATAGTTAATTCTCATGGAACACTTCATGAGCAATAAAACAAAATACCAGTTATTAATCATTTTAACTAGTAATTTGATAGAACAAAAGGAAGTTCTATTTTCCTCTGTGATAATCATTCTACTATGATTTTTAAACTCCACCAGTCTGGTAGGCTATAGTCCATGGAATTGCAAAGAGTCGGACACGACTCTGCATGGACACGACTCTCTGCACAGACACAGTTGGACATGACAACCCAGAGACTAAACAATAACAATAGTTCTAGAAGCCATCTGTTCTGACCCAAATTCACCACAATTGCCCGATAAATATCATAACCTTATATCCCTAAGGAGAGAGAAGTTTTATAGTACCATAATTTGCTTTTCATTGAAAGTGTGAAAGTGATAGTATTAGTCATTTGGTTGTGTCCGACTCTTTGCAACACATGGACTGTACCCACCAGGCTCCTCTGTCCATGGAATTCTCCAGGCAAGAATACTGGACTGGATAGTCATTCCCTTCTCCAGGGGATTTCCCAACCCAGGGATTGAACCCAGGTCTCCTTCAATGCAGGCAGATTTTTACTATTTACTTCTATTTGACAGAAACCCAGTTTTACCTGACAATGGATGGTCATAGGCTGTAGATATGACCATATCTCTGGTTATGCTGTTACCATTACTGAGAGTCAAGCACACTGACTTTCTGTTGTTGTTCTTTTTCTGTTTCATAGATTGCACTGCATCATATTGCAACTGTGGAGAAATTGCCTGTCACTAGCCTGGGTTGTCCCCTGATCCTCCGCTGCAAGAATTTCCGGTTGGCCCACTTTGTTTTAGAATCTGATATTGTGTGCCATGAGGTTTATATTTCACTGCTAAAGCTTTCTCAACCAGGTAGTTATGATAGTATTTTTATCTGTTTTAGATAATTGTTTTAATTATCCACCCCTCCACCAGAACAGCATAATGGAAGGATCATGGGCTATGGAGTTCAATAGACCTAAATAAGTTTGAATCTGGGCTCTGTCCCTTACAGCTCCATGGTATTTGGGCAACATGCATAACGTTTGAAGTCAGCTTTGTCACCTGCAAAACACAGTGATAATATAAGCTCCCCATGATAGTTGTATCATGCATTTTCATTCAATACTTGGTATATTGTAGATGTTTGACAGATGTTGCTTCCTTCTCTTTCTCTCATCTTAAACATAAACTTGTAAATTTTTCCACAGTTCAGGAAGTAAGACTGCTTTGGAGCAAACTTTTTTTTGTTATTGTTTTGCAAGCTCTATGTTTTGCCTGTTGTTCCTACCCCTACATTTGGTTCCAACTAGCAAACTAGTGAAATTTATCAGAGTGCTTAACACAGTTATCCTTGCTTCCTCTCTCCTCACCTTCTTATCTTCCAGCCCAACTCCAGGTGGCTAACCCATAAGCTTCCTCTGGATTTGAATTATATTTCCCTTCACATTTTCTTCTACCTGTGGCCTAAAATAATTTCTTAAAATTTGCTGGTATTCTATTATCAGAGGCTACCTGTTAGCTGGCCCCGATTTTGTAAAAGGTTCTGGAATACTCCCCGCATTTTGTAAAAGGTTCTGGAATACTCCATCCATCTCTGGAAGTTATTGCCATAGATCAGTCCAGTTCAGTCACTCAGTCGTGTCTGACTCTTTGTGATCCCATGAACCACAGCACGCCAGGACTCTCTGTCCATCACCAACACCCGGAGTTCACCCAAACCCACGTCCAGTGAGTTGGTGATGCCATCCAACCATCTCATCCACTGTCGTCCCTTCTCCTCCTGCCCCCAATCCCTCCCAGCATCAGAGTCTTTTCCAATGAGTCAGCTCTTCGCATCAGGTGGCCACAGTACCGGAGTTTCAGCTTCAGCATCAGTCCTTCAAATGAACACTCATTATTGATCTCCTTTAGCATGGACTGGTTGGATCTCCTTGCAGCCCAAGGGACTCTCAAGAGTCTTCTCCAACACCACAGTTCAAAAGCATCAATTCTTCCACGCTCAGCCTTCTTCACAGTCCAACTCTCACATCCATACATGACTACAGAAAAAACCATAGCCTTGACTAGACGAACCTTTGTTAACAAAATGATGTCTGTGTTTTTTAATATGCTATCTAGGTTGGTCATAACTTTCCTTCCAAGGAGTGTAAGCGTCTTTTAATTTCATGGCTGCAGTCACCATCTGCAGTGATTTTGGAGCCCCAACAAACAAAGTCTGACACTGTTTCCACTGTTTTCCCATCTATTTCCCATGAAGTGATGGGACCGGATGCCATGATTTTCGTTTTCTGAATGTTGAGCTTTAAGCCAACTTTTCACTTTCCTCTTTCACTTTCATCAAGAGGCTTTTTAGTTCCTCTTCACTTTCTGCCATAAGGGTGGTATCATCTGCATATCTGAGGTTATTGATATTTCTCCCAGCAATCTTGATTCCAGCTTGTGGTTCTTCCAGTCCAGCGTTTCTCATGATGTACTCTGCATATAAGCTAAATAAGCAGGATGACAATATACAGCCTTGACATACTCCTTTTCCAATTTGGAACCAGTCTGTGTTCCATGTCCAGTTCTAACTGTTGCTTCCTGACCTGCATACAGATTTCTCAAGAGGCAGATTAGGTGGTCTGGTATTCCCATCTTTTTCAGAATTTCCCACAGTTTATTGTGACCCACACAGTCAAAGGCTGTGGCATAGTCAATAGAGCACAAATAGGTGTTTTTCTGGAACCCTCTTACTTTTTCAATGATCCAACAAATGTTGACAGTTTGATCTCTGGTTCCTCTGCCTTTTCTAAATCCAGCTTGAACATCTGGAAGTTGACAGTTCATGTATTTTTGAAGCCTGGCTTGGAGAATTTTAAACATTACTTTACTAGCATGTGAAATGAGTGCAATTGTGTGATAGTTTGAGCATTCTTAGGTATTGCCTTTCTTTGGGATTGCAATGAAAACTGACCTTTTCCAGTCTTGTGGCCACTGCTGAGTTTTCCAAATCTGCTGTCATATTGAGTGAGCACTTCCACAGCAACATCTTCCAGGATTTGAAATAGCTCAACTGGAATCACCTCCAATAGCTTTGTAGTGATGCTTCCTAAGGCCCACTTGACTTCCCATTCCAGGATGTCTGGCTCTAGGTGAATGATCACAGCATTGTGATTATTTGGATCATGAAGATCTTTTTTCTACAGTTCTTCTGTGTATTCCTTCCACCTCTTCTTAATATCTTCTGCTTCTGTTAGGTCCAAACCATTTCTGTCCTTTATTGAGCCCATCTTTGCATGAAATGTTCCCTTGGCATCTTTCATTTTCTTGAAGAGATCTCTAGTCTTTCCCCTTCTGTTCTTTTCCTCTATTTCTTTGCACTGATCACTGAAGAAGGCTTTCTTATCTCTCCTTTCTATTCTTTGGAACTCTGCATTCAAATGTATATATCTTTCCTTTTCTTCTTTGCTTTTTGCTTCTCTTCTTTTCACAGCTATTTGTCAGGCTTTCAGACAGTCATTTTGCCTCTTTACATTTCTTTTTCTTGGGGATTGTCTTGATCCCTGTCTCCTGTATAGTGTCATGAACCTCTGCCATAGTTCATCAGGCACTCTATCAGATATAGTCCCTTAAATCTATTTCTCCCTTCCACTGTATAGTCATAAGGGATTTGGTTTAGGTCATACCTGAATGGTCCAGTGATTTTGCTCACTTTCTTCAGTTTAAGTCTGAATTTGGCAATAAGGAGCTCATGATCTGAGCCATAGTCAGCTCCCAGTCTTGTTTTTGCTGACTGTATAGAGCTTCTCCATCTTTGGCTGCAAAGAATATAATCAATCTGATTTCAGTGTTGACCATCTGGTGATGTCCTTGTATAGAGTCTTCTCTTGTGTTGTTGGAAGAGGGTGTTTGCTATGACCAGTGCGTTCTCTTGGCAAAACTCTATGAGCCTTTGCCCTGCTTTATTCTGTATTCCAAGGCTGAATTTTCCTGTTAGTCCAGGTGTTTCTTGGTTTCCTACTTTTTCATTCCAGTCCTCTATAATGAAAAGGACATCTTTTTTTGGGTGTTCTAAAAAGTCCTGTAGGTCTTCTCAGAACTGTTCAACTTCAGCTTCTTCAGCATTACTGGTTGGGGAATAGACTTGCATTACCGTGATATTGAATGGCTTGCCTTGGAAACAAACAGAGTTCATTCTGTCGTTTAGTTTGCTGATTCCTAGAATGTCGATGTTCACCCTCGCCATCTCTTGTTTGACCACTTCCAACTTGCCTTGGTGCATGGACCTAACATTCCAGGTTCCTATGCAATATTGTTCTTTACAGCATTGGACCTTGCTTCTATCACCAGTCACATCCACAACTGAGTGTTGTTTTTTCTCTGGCTCCATACCCTCATTGTTTCTGGAGTTATTTTTCCACTGATCTCTAGTAACATATTTGGCACCTACTGACCTGAGGAGTTCATCTTTTCAGTGTCCTATCTTTTTACCTTTTCATACTGTTCATGGAGTTCTCAAGGCAAGAATACTGAAGTGGTTTTCCATTCCCTTCTCCAGTGGGCCACATTCTTTCAGACCTCTCCACCATGACCTGTCAGTGTTGGGTTGCACCACTAGCATGGCTTAGTTTCACTGAGTTGGACAAGGCTGTGGTCCATGTGATCAGACTGGCTAGTTGTCTGTGATTGTGGTTCCAGTTTGTCTTCACTCTGATGCCCTCTCTCACTGCCTACCATCTTACTTGTTCTTTTCTTTTATTGCCACATAGTCAATTTGTTGCCACAATTTATTTGCCACATAAATAGATCAAATGAGTTTTTGACTATATGTTGAATCTTGTGAAAGAGAAAGTGGGGTTGACAAGAAGAGATGGCCAGAAGCAGGTACTTGTTTTGACTAAACAAAATGAAAGAACACTGCTAATGTTTTGCTATATGTTACAACAAATACTGCAGTTAGGACATTGAAGATCAGTGTGATTGTGGTTCCAGTTTGTCTTCACTCTGATGCCCTCTCTCACTGCCTACCATCTTACTTGTTCTTTTCTTTTATTGCCACATAGTCAATTTGTTGCCACAATTTATTTGCCACATAAATAGATCAAATGAGTTTTTGACTATATGTTGAATCTTGTGAAAGAGAAAGTGGGGTTGACAAGAAGAGATGGCCAGAAGCAGGTACTTGTTTTGACTAAACAAAATGAAAGAACACTGCTAATGTTTTGCTATATGTTACAACAAATACTGCAGTTAGGACATTGAAGATCAGTTAAAAATTTTGGTAAGGACCACTTTCTCAGCATGTGAAAACTGGAAAATTGAGTTCCGTCCATTATCCAGCATTTTACCGGAAAAGTAGGCAGAATGTTCCTGCTTCGTATTGGGATCATATAAATATTTTTAAAAGAAGACTCTGAAGCATTTTTTCAGTTCTTATTCCTTGTACACAAATAAAGGCAACCTTGTACACAAATTATTGTCCTTTTCAGGGGCTGATGACAAATACTCCCTTAGGGAGAAGAAAATCTAGCCTTTATTGCATTATTTGGTGTTAAGTTTCATTCATTATTACTTTATTTTCATGCCTATATTTCTTCTATAGAATTACCTGAAGATCTGTATGCTTTTTCATATAATCCCAAGTTCTCAAAAGACATGAGGAAAAGTGGATGGAAGCTGATTGACCAAACATCAGATTTTGGACGTATGGGAATTCCTAACAGGTACTGGACCATAACAGATGCCAACAGAAACTATGAGGTAATTTTGTTATTGTTTTCTTTTGGTTCATTTAATTGAAACAGAAGTATTTCAGCAAGCAAAATTTTGAAAAAGGAAAAAAAAAAACCCACTCATTATCTCTTCTTTTCATTCAGCCATTCAACAAGATTTTTATTAAATAACTAATGCATTTAAAACACCAAGTCAGAGTTCTCATAGTCTAAAGAATAGGATGCTGTGGGAGCATAGGTGAAGAATATGGAATTCAAACTGGAATGCCAGTAAGAGCCTTAAGTGCTGGGGAATAGCCTAGAGAAGGGATTCCATCTTAACTTATACAGAGAGAGAAGGAAAGAGGTCAGTAAGTGAACTCAGATCATGGATAAATTGAAGAATTTGAACATTATCCTGAAGACTGTAACCACAAGAGTATTTTGATCTAGAAATGTCTGTAAGTATATTTGTATTTTAAAAAGATAACTTTGATATTAGTATGAAGAATTGGTTTGCTGGAGTTAAGAATGCAGGAGAGGATAAAGAGAAGTGATGAGAACCTGAACTAAGGCAATGGCTGTGGATGGTGCGGAGGAGATAGTTTTAACAGGTATTTAGGTAGTAGAAGTTAAAGAACCTGGTGACATTAATGTGACTGGGAGAAGAGGGAGAAGTTTAGTAGGCATCGCAGGTTTCCTGGTTTCTGGCTTAGGTGACCCAAGTGGGTATGGATATGTTAGCAAGATAAGGATCAGAAGAAGAGGGTCAGACAGCATCTTTAGTTTTAGACGTGAGTTTAAGGTGATTTAAAAAATCAGGTATTTGATATCAAGCATTTGAACCTAAATCTCCAGAAAGATTTCTGGGCCAAATATAGAAGCTCTCAAGTGTATTGATTCATTAGGAGGACCTGGCATATAGTCACTTGTGACTATGATTCATTACAATGAAAATATAGACGGCAAAATCAACAAAGGGAAAAGGAGTAAAGTCTGGGGAAAACCAGACAAAATTTAAAGCTTTTGCCCTTTCCCAGTGGAGTCACATAGGACATGCTTCAACTCCTCTAGCAATGTGACATGTGCAATATGTTTCTACCTATATTGTTAGTTATTCCTAAGATATATTTTGTCCTTATAGATCTCAATATTTTCATTTCTAGAAAATAATAGCATACTTGGAAGAGCTTTTTACATCAAGGATATTTTTGTTCTTATTTTTGAGGAATTGATGATTCTAGCTGATTGATAATGCACAGCTAATGCTTGAGTGATTGCTGTTCTAACCTGTTGCTGCTAGCAGGTAAAAAAAAAAAGTAAGAAGATTAAGTTTAAAAAATTGAGTTTGTTTTCTTTTAGATATGCAGTACCTACCCTCCTGAAATAGTGGTTCCTAAATCTGTTACATTGGGAACGGTGGTTGGAAGTTCGAAGTTCAGAAGTAAAGAACGTGTGCCTGTGCTCTCCTACTTCTACAAAGAGAACAATGTGAGTTGACTTGGCATTTGTAGTGTGTTCATTTATTTATTTCCTGCTCTGCCAGCTCCTGCTTGATGGCAAGTAACTGTTAAATGAATGGAAACAGTCATATGGAAGAATATTTGTAGACTGTTTCCTCTCACTATAACACAGATTTCCTTATTTTTTCTCACTGTTTTTCATATAATTTAGGGTCTTATGGGAAAGCACTTGACTCCTCTGAGTCCCCTTCCATAAGAAGGGATAATAGTTCTTGCCTCTTGTGGTCTCTCTGAGATCTGGAATTAGACAAATAGTCAAGTTCTCAGGTATTCAAATGCTAAAGAGTATAGTAATATAAGTGGTTGTCTGTGTCAAACTGTCAAAGTAAGCAGACTATATAACAACACCACCAAAATGTAAGGCAGTTCATTAACTGATCATTATTAGGTGTACCTGCAACATAGCTGTGCTGTTTTCACATTAAAACTGCTTTAAACAAACCAGTACTATGATTTGACATTAACTCCTAAAATGAGTGAATTCTGTTCTCTTAAGAAACTCTAGATCTTTGTTCTATCTTGAATTCTTAAGTGAGCCTCTGGTATATGTGTGTTATCACTGGGACTATAAAAAGCAAGAAAATTTAAGAAAAAAAATACTAGCCAAATACATATTAAAAATAGATAAAATTTTATTAAAAATCTCAAGATGTGATTTTCTTGTAGTCTGGGTTTGTCAAGACTGAGTTGGGAATCTTAGCCATGTAGAAGGAATAAAGACTATCTGAGCAACAGTTTGTAGTAATACAGCCCATATGCTGGAGTGGGGAGGGAGGAAGGAAGCTGAGCTCAATGTTACTGAAATGCTGGATTTCAGAGCTACATTTTTTTTTTTAATTTCACTATCCTGAGTTGGCTCATCCTCTTCTACTCGTTGAACATGGGAACAAGGAAGATTTTTGACCACCTGTAAATATGATCACTTAACTGACACATTTTTCTTTACAGGCTGCCATTTGCCGCTGTAGCCAGCCTCTGTCTGGATTTTATACTCGTTGCATGATGATGAACTCCTGCTAGAGGCTATTCGCCAGACAAATCCAGGGAGCCAGTTCTTGTATGTTGTAGACACAAGACCAAAGGTATCTATGTATCAAAACCCTCTCTAATACTTCTATTTTACTCATGCTGCAATGCCTCTTCCCATGTAGTGAGCTTTGCAGTGTTAATGGGAAAGTTGGATTTGTGCATATGGGCTTGTTGTTGTTCAGTCCCTAAGTAATTTCCGACTCTTTGTGACCCCATGGACTGCAACACACCAAGCTAACCTCTCCTTCACTATCTCCTGGGGGTTGCACAAACTCATGTCCATTGAGTCGGTGATGCCATCCAACTATCTTACCCTTTGTTGCTCCCTTCTCCTCCTGCCCTCAATCTTTCCCAACATCAGGGTCTTTTCCAATAAGTTAGCTCTTTGCATCAGGTGGCCAAAGTATTGGAGCTTCAGCATCAGTCCTTCCAATGAATATTCAGGGTTGATTTCTTTTAGGATTGATTGGTTTGATCTCCTTGCTGTCCAAGGGACTCTCAAGAGTATTCTCCAGAAGCACAGTTCAAAAGCATCACTTCTTTGGTATTCAGCCTTCCTTATGGTCCAGGTCTTACATCTGTACATGACTACTGGAAAAACCATAGCATTGATTATATGGACTTTTGTCAACAAAGTGATGTCTCTGCTTTTTAACATGCCAT
Organism: Aepyceros melampus; assembly: GCA_006408695.1. NCBI lineage: Eukaryota > Metazoa > Chordata > Mammalia > Artiodactyla > Bovidae > Aepyceros > Aepyceros melampus. The sequence goes on along the minus strand of SJXQ01003129.1, from coordinate 13,863 downwards.
CTAGGTTTGTCATAGCTTTTCTTCCAAGAAGCGTCTTTTAATTTCATGGCTGTAGTCACCGTCCACAATGATGTTGAAGTCCAAGAATGTAAAATCTGCCACTGTCTCCACTTTTTTACCATCTGTTTGCCAGGAAGTTGATAGCTTACAGTGAATGATGTCAGATTCGTGATCTCCAAAGATTTAGCTTTGGGACCAGGGACCAGGCTTGATACATCTGTACATGACTACTGGAAAAACCATAGCATTGATTATATGGACTTTTGTCAACAAAGTGATGTCTCTGCTTTTTAACATGCCATCTAGGTTTGTCATAGCTTTTCTTCCAAGAAGCGTCTTTTAATTTCATGGCTGTAGTCACCGTCCACAATGATGTTGAAGTCCAAGAATGTAAAATCTGCCACTGTCTCCACTTTTTTACCATCTGTTTGCCAGGAAGTTGATAGCTTACAGTGAATGATGTCAGATTCGTGATCTCCAAAGATTTAGCTTTGGGACCAGGGACCAGGCTTGATCACTCAAGAGATTTTGTGTAGTAGAATTTTATTAAAATATAAAAAGAGACAGAGAAAGCTTCTGACACAGACGTCAGAAGGGGGATGGAGAGTGCTCCTCTAACTAGTCTTAGCAAGGGAGCTATATACTTTTTAATTGGTTATTACAGTAAACCAAAAGAATGTCTCAAGATTGTAAAGATCTTACTAGACCCACTCCCAAAATTTACATTTTAAGGTGAAAGGATTAGAATTAACAATAGAAAGATTTTACCAGACCCACTCCCATAATATACATTTTAAGATAACAAGATTAGTCAGAAGGTTCTCAAGAAGGAGAAACTTGTCCTCAAGCAGGATACATTGTTGTTATATAATCCTTACTAAGACTAGTGAAAGTCACTCAGTGACTCTTTGCAACTACATGGACTGTCGGCTACCAGGCTCCTCAGCAGAGAGTCCATGGAATTTTTCAGGCAAGAGTACTGGAGTGGGTTGCCATTTTCTTCTCCAGGGGATCTTCCTGACCCAGGGATAGAACCCGGGTCTCCTGCACTAAGACTAAGGAATGTAGAAAAAATGTTTGTCCTTTCCTCCTTCTTGAGAATTCTAGACACCTATCGCTTCTTTGAGAGCCCCAGACCCCTTGCTCCTCTTCGGGGCCATGGACTTCTTATCAACCTACCTAAAAACTGACTCTCTCATTCCCTCCTTTTCTTTTAGAAGAATTGTGTTGCCAAGGGAAAGGGGCATCATTTTCATTCCATAACTACTTCCTGCTTTTGAGGGGTGTCAGCCCTTTGTGGAGGCAACATATTCTCCTAATCCTCATATTGAGTGTCTCTGATCCAGGGGTCCCAAGTAATAGTTGGAGGAGGCTGTGGCACTTGTAGGAGCCTGTACAACTATTTGTAACTTAAAAGTTTTCAGACAGTTAGAAACAAATCCCATTATACAGTTACAGATATAAGGCAAAATAGTCATTAAACCAAGTTAAAACATAATCAGTATTAAAAGTTACATTATGTCCATAGTTAAAGTACAATATGTTATCAGTCCATCTTAGGCTTGTTAGATGTAATCAGATCAAGAAGAGGCATCACATATGATTGTTGTTGGTGAAGGTATTTGCAGACTTGAAGAAAGTCCTTCCCATAAATGAGAGAAACTAACCATGTTAAGCCTTTAATTGATGAGGAGGGAAGTGCTCCACAGACACAGTAATTAGAACAATTGTGGAGGCTGGGTCAGGGGTCACCTCCTGGAGTTCTTGTAATGTCTCTTGAAAAGCTGAAAGCTGAGTCACATAGTTAATTCTAAGGCTTTAGGATCTATGACAATATACGTGTGCAAAAACAGTCTGTCATAGAGACAGTCTCTTCTTTGGGGGATAGTTCAAGCCCTCATTAAAGGCTGGGGAATTTCCCCATAACCCAGAATCCAAATGTGCCAATAACCTGTAGTGCCCAAGAAGGTTATCCTCTCAGTTGTCTTAAAGTCATAGGTAAAGGATAGGATAGTATAGGTTTAGCTCTAGAAAGCATTCTTCAAATCAATGACTGAAAAATATTTGGCTCATTCAGGAATTTCAGACAATAAAATATAAGGACTAGGCACTTATTAATCATAAATCTTGAACTAGTCTCCATTTATCATTTGACTTTTTCATATCCAAAATAGGAGTTTACATGGACTATTATAAGGAATTAATAGCCCCTGTTCCTTTAAATTTTCAATGATGGGGTTTTAACTCTTTCTTAACCTCAGGCTTTAATGGATACTGCTTTTGATGTGGAAATAAGTGAGGGACTTTGAGCTTAATAAGGAAAGGAACATTTTGTGCTCAACCCACAGTTTTTCCATCAGCCCACACTTCAGGATTTACATTTTCTTCAGTTAAAAGAGCGGGTTCCATATTCATGAAAAGAGAGGTCTGGACCTTGTTCAGGATATCCCTCCCCAAGAGGAAGGAGTGAGTGAGACTCCCGCACAATCAGAAACTCCTGAGAAAACAGCAGAGTCCCAGTTGCAGCTTAAAGTATGACTGAAATAATAGCATTTGGCTCATTCGAACAGTCCTGTTACAGTAGAGGATTGGGAAGAAAGTGGACCAGGGGCTTCAGTGAACACTGAGAAAGTTGTCTCAGGGTAAAAGAAAGCCCACTGATTCAGTTCAGTTAAGTTCAGTCACTTAGTCATGTCCGACTTTTGACCATCTGGTGATGTCCATGTGTAGAGTCTTCTCTTGTGTTGTTGGAAGAGGGTGTTTGCTATGACCAGTGCATAGAAAACTCTAAATATTCAACAACAACAAAATCCTGTTAAAACTAATAAATTCAGTAAAGTTGCAGGATACAAAATCAATATTAAAAATCTGTTACATTTCATTACACTAACTGATCTATTGGAAATAGAAATTAAGAAGTAATCTCATTTACAATACCATCAAGAAGAATAAAATTACTTAAGAATAAACTTGGGGCTTCCCATGCCTCTCAGTCCAGTACTCTTGCCAGGAAAATCCCATGGATGGAGGAGCCTGGTAGGCTACAGTCCATGGGGCCTCGAAGAGTTGGACACGACTGAGCGACTTCACTTTCACTTTTCACTTTCATGCATTGGAGAAGGAAATGGCAACCCACTCCGGTGTTCTTGCCTGGAGAATCCCAGGGACAGAGGAGCCTGGTGGGTTGCACAGAGTTGGACGCAACCGAAGCGACTTAGCAGCAGCAGCAGCATATCACTCAGTGGGTGAAGAATTCACCTAAAATGCAGGAGATGCAGGAGACATGGATTCAATCCCTGGGTGGGGAAGATCCCCTAGAGGAGGGCATAGCAACCTACTAGAGTATTCTTGCCTGGAGAATCGCATGGGGAGAGGAGCCTGGAGGGCAGTCCATAGGGTCACAAAGAGCAGGACATGATTGAACTGAGCATACATGCAAGAACAAATTTCAACAAGGAGGTGAGAAATCTGTACACTGGAAACTGAAAGGCCTTAATGAGAGAAACTGAAGAGACACAAATTAATGGAAAGACATTCCATATTCATGAGTCAAAGAGTTAGTATTGTGAAAATGTCCACACTAGCCAAAATGAGATACAAATTTAGTGCAACCCCAATAAAAATTTCAATGGCATTTTTCACATAAATATTTAATAGAGAAATAATCCTAAAATGTGTATAGAACCACAATGACTCTGAATAGCCAAAACAATCTTTGAAAAAGATAAAGCCAGAGACATCACAGTTTTTTATTTCAAACTATAGAATATGGCTATATAGTAATCATAACAGTATGTTATTGGCATAAAAACAGACACATAGATTAATGGAACAGAATAGAGTCCAGAAATAATCCCATGTGTAGATGGTCATTTAATTTTCAATAAAGGAGCCAATAATATACAATAGGAAAAGAACAGTCCCTTCAATATATGGTGCTGGAAAAAACAACAGCCACGTACAAAAGAATGAAGGTGGACCACTATATCACACCACACAAAAATCAACTCAGAAAAAAGATTAAAAGACTTGTATGTGAAATCTGAAACCATAAAAATCCTATAAGAAAACACAAGGAGTAAGCCTCCTGACATTGACCTTGGTGATGAATTTTTTAGATTTGATACCAAAATCAAGGACAACAAATGCAAAAATAAATGAGTGGGACTGCATCAAACTAAAAGCTTCTGCTCAGCAAAGTCAACCATCAACCAAATGAAAAGGCACCTATGGAACAGGATGAAATATTTTCAAACCACATATCTGATAGGGGTTACTATCCAAAACATATGAGGAACTCATACAACTCAACAACAAAAATAAATAACTCAGTTTAAAAATGGGCAAAGAACTTGATAGGCATTTTCCAAAGGCATACAAATGGCCAACAGGTACATGAAAAGGTGTTCAATGACGCTAGTTATCAGAGAAATTGAAATCAAAACCACAATGAGATATCATCTCACATCTATTAGAATGTTTATTATTAAAAAGACAAGAGATAATATCCTGGCAAGGATGTAGAAAAGGCAGAGCCCTTGTGTACTGTTGGAGGCAGTATATAAACTGATACAGCCATTATGGAAAACTGTGGAGCTCCCTCAAGAAATTAAAAATAGAATCATTGTATGGCCCAGCAATCCCAGCTCTGGGTATAAACCTAAATGAATGAGATCAGGATCTTGAAAAGATATCTGTTATATTCTGCTCATCATAACATTTTAACAATATCCAAGGAATATTTTAACAACCAAGTGTCTTTCAATGGGTGAATGGATCAAGAAAATGTGGTATAGATAGATAATGAAATATTATTCAGTCATTAAAAAGGTAAATCCTGTCACTTGCAATATGAATGAAACTGGAGGGCATTAACCTAAGTGAAAAAATCCAGAGAAAGACAAGTATTGCATGGTATCATTTATACATAAAATGAAAAAAAAAAATGAGGCCCAAGAAACTGATTCTGAATAGAATCAGGGGCTGATTATGGAGAGAAATAGAGATTGATAAAAAAGTATAAACCTTCAGTTATAAGATGAATAAGGTCTGATGGGCTAATATATAACATGGTAATTACAGGTGATAACACTGTATTGTGTATTGAAATTTGCTGAGAGAGTAGAACTCCATGTTCTCTCACACACACATACACACAAATGGAGCAAATATGTGAGGTGATTTAAGTGTTAACTCAATAAAGGGAATTCTTTCACACTTTATATGTATTTCAAATCATTACATTGTGCACTTTAAACATATGACAACTTTATCTGTCAATTATACCTCAGGAAAACTGAAAAATAAAGATCTTTGACTTCTCTGGGACAAACAAAATAAGTAACAGGTGAAGTCATGGGCAAATGTGGTTACCTGGGGAATGCGTAAAGCAAATGGCTGAGGATGGACTCTTAGGAAATATTGCATTTAACATGTGCTATTGACAAGAAATACTCATTACACTAAGGGCTTCCATGGTGACTCAGTGGTAAATAGTCCACCTGCAGTGCAGGAGATGCGGGTTCCATCCCTGGGTCAGGAAGATCCCCTGGAGAAGGGAATGGCAACCCCCTCCAGTAGTCTTGCCTGGAGAATTCCATGGACAGAGGACCCTGGCAGGCTACAGTCCACGGGATCACAAAAGAACCAGACACATCTTAGTGACTAGACAACTCGTTACACGAAGTCAAACTATATTCACATTCACATTCTTAAAGAAATATTCTTTTAAGAACTTCTGACCCTGAAAAATATTAATAAGGTTAACTGAAGAAACATGAAGTACACTGGTCGGTCTTTGATACAGCAAACTGATAAATGCCTCTTTCTCCTTCCCCGTGATCCTCAGTTTAGACGGCTGGAGATGAGAATGGTTCTTCTACACGTCATATTTTGGCCAGTTCTGCTGCCTCCCAGGTTTTGTGTTTCTGTCAGCGGTATCTCAGCCACGCTTCTCTCAGTGGTTCACAAAGCCCGCTCTAGTTGGAAGGATGGATTCCATCCTCATTCCCTACTCTTTTTCCTTTCTAAGTCAGAGAGTGGCTTCCAGTTTTGTTTTGTTTCACCTAGTTCATTTTTTCCTAGTTTTCCAACTAGTTTTAGAACAGCTTCTTCCCCGTCTTCCAATCACACCCTGTTCCATGAAATAGCTGTACACTATATAATGCCAGGTGCTGGGACAAGAAAATTTTACTTTCTCTTTCAATTTAAGATCAAAGGAAAGTTGAACCATTGCCAAGAAACATCTCTGCATTGCACCATTTCTTGACACTACAGACAGAGCTGGTATAGGACTCAGAAGCAGGATGCCGAACCTGATGGAGGAGGCAGAGGAAGTGATGCCTGGAAAACAGCTGAGACTTGAAGAAGCAGGGACGTGAAGAACGGGCAATGCATGACTAATGTGTGAATTCTTGACTACTCTCTAAACATATTAATCCCACCATCTTCCTCAGTGAATAAATACTGCATATTGACGTGAAGATTTCTGCTCTAAAAATTACTAATGGCATCATTACCAGTTCCTATAAAGTTCCTTAAATATAAAAGGGTGCTTGTCAGCTTACTGCTATTTTGATAACATCCAACTGAAATCTGGTTCCTTCTTTTTGACCATCTTTTTCATCAGTCTGCTCTGACCTTCAGCTCTGGTTCGTTGATCTGAGCTGATCTTTTTCCCTGATGGCAGAGGAGAGAAAAGCATAAGAAGGCTGTGCCTCTGCACAGGCATCTATTACCAGCTGAAGATCTGGCAGATACAGAAGAGGAAATCAGCCTGCAGAGTCTTTATCGACCTTCATTGTTTCTATCTATTTTAGGTTAGAAAAGATTTTAGAAGTGAGGGCTATTTTGTACAGTATGTCATAAGTTCTGGGCAAGTTATGTAATATCACAAAGGCAGAATTCAGCAACAACGGGGTTCATATTGTTTCCTGTGACCATTTTCTCCTCTTTCCCTAACTGTCAAAAATTTTTCACCATGTTAAATCCAAATAATGTCAATAATCTATAAAAGTAATTTATATTTCTGGTGGTAACAGAAATTTCATGAAATCATGTATCTCAGATTGGAGAGTTCTCAGAGGTAATCTACCTGATTTAAATAACATTAGATAAGAAGACATACAATATAAAACAACAAACAGAGCAATCTTGCTCATATACTCTAGCACAATCTTTGCTTGTAATTTATCAAGAAAAATTGGCCAGGAGTTTTGATTTGACTGGGACATACCTCGTTTTGATTATCTTTATGATGCTAGCTGTGGACTACTCTCAAAATTCATATGAAGTTCTAACCCACAGTGTGATGGTATTTGGAGATTAGGCTTTGGCAAGTAGTTAGGGTTAGATGAGGTCATGAGGGTGAGGACCTCATGATAGTGTTATCATTGTATAAGAAGTAGAAGAGAGAGAAGGAGGCCACCTGCAAGCCAAGGACAGTGCTCTCACCACGACCTGGATCAGCTGGCATCTTCATCTTAGACTTCCCAGCCTCCAGAACTATAATAAACAAGTGTTCAAGTCACCCAGAGAACGGTATTTTGTAATTTCAGCCAGAGAATACTAATACAATGCCCAGATGGAAAAATTCCCAGGGGGCGCGAGAATCTGCCCACCAATGCAGGAGATGTAGGTTTGATCCTGGGTTAGGAAGATCCCCTAGAGGAGGAAATGGCACCCCACGCCAGTATTCTTGCCTGGGAAATCCCATGGACAGAGGAGCCTGGTGGGCTACAGTCCATGGGGTCACAGAAGAGCCAGTCACAACTGAGCAACAGAGCACACACAACAAAAGAGTAACCAAAATCACAGAGAATTTAAATTATCTTCCCAAATTACCATAATTATAATGGAAATAGTATCATATGAAGGCATGGTAAATGTTATTCTCTTTTCCTCAACTCCCACATTTAATTCATAATCAAGTTCCATTAACTCTATTACCAAATAATCACACAATAAATCCAACCATTTCTTTTCATTCTACTAAAGTCACCATCATCTTTCACTCAGATGGTGCAGCAGCCTCACAACCTGTCTCTCAGCTTCATCTCTGCACCTCCCACAAGCCATTCTCCCCACAGCAGCCAGAGTGGGTTTTCAAAAATAAAACACACCCTCCAGCTGAACAATTGCCAATGACTTTGCACTGCACTTTAATAAAATCCAAACTTCTCACCCACTTTACACAGCCCTGTACATCTTGTGGCCTGATTATCTTGGTCTCATATCACTCTCCCCTACAGCTTTGCTCTTTCCCCAGCCTGCTGCCCATCAGGCACATTTCTGCCTTAGTACTAGTACTATGCTGTTACAGCGTTCTCTTCCGAGATCCTCTTCACTCTGATCTCCACCTGATTGGTTTCTCCATGTTGTTCAGATCTGAGTTTTCAGATAGGTTTTCCTGAGTGCGGAGTCTAAAATAAGCACTCTGCCATTCTCTATCACACCATTCTGTCTAAATTCTGTAGAGTATTGTTGCTGGTTGGTATTTTGCTTATCTGGGGGCTTGCCTGGTAACTCAGCTGGTAAAGAATTCACCTGCAATGCAGGAGACCCCGGTTCAATTTCTGGGTTTGGGAAGATCTGGTGGAGAAGGGATAGGCCTACTCACTCTAGTATTCTGGATCTTCCCTAGTGGCTCAGATGGTAAAGAAGCTGCCTGCAATGTGGGAGACCTGAGTTTGATCCCTGGGTTGAAAAGATCCTCTGGAGAAGGGAACGGCTACCCACTCCAATATTCTGGCCTGGAGAATTCCATGGACTGTATAGTCCATGGGGTCACAAAGAGTCAGACATGACTGACCGAGTTTCACTTTCATCTTTATTGGAGTAAGCTCCATGAGAGCCAGGACTGATTTATCTAGCTATAGCCCCAGCTCCTAAGAGAGTCTGGCACAGAGTTAGTCGCACATATTTTTTAAGTGAATGAATAAATTATATAATTTCAGAGGACTAAAGAGGCTTACCTATAGAAATGTATTCCCTTTATTTGCCATAGTACCAGAAATTTCTATCATTAAAATCATTTTTATGAATACAATTTTATTAAAATATAAGAATGTAAGTGAAGTGAGGCTTCCCAAGTGGCATACGTAAAGAGCCTGCCTGCCAATGCAGGAGATGAGACTTAAGAGACGCAGTTGGGAATCCCTTGTTGGGAAGATCCCCTAGAGGAAGGCATGACAACCCACTCCAGTATTCTTGCCTAGAGAATCCCATGGACAGAGGAGCCTGGCAGGTTGCAGTCCATATGGTCACACAGAGTCAGGCACTATGTAAGCAAAGTAACCTACTAAGATATGATTAATTATTAAAACTTTCATATACTTAATCAACCATAGACAAAAAACATTGCTTCAACAGAATGGATTTTAAGAGGAGGGGAGAAGAAAAGAGTAGAATTTGGAAGTTACTTCTCAGAAAGAGAAGGTAATATAATGGGAAAGCTTTGAGTAGCTAGAGCAAGTCATGGAGGACAATGAATGAAGGGGTCACTTGAGCTACAATTTTGAATAAGTCCTGCTCTGAGAAAAGTATACGTAGTGAGTAACAAAGGCACCCCAGGAACTCAGAATTTTATATCTCATTTTATTCTCCCTCTCAAGTGTTAAAGTACCTCCCTAGTTATGCTCTCAGTTTTCATCTACCATCTCTGTGAATCAGAGAGGTTGCACTGTGCCTGATAATCCACTGAAATGGAGAAATTAGGACACTCTGTCACATGGTTGGAGAAGGAAATGGCAACCCACTCCAGTATTCTTGCCTGGAGAGCCCCATGAACAGAGGAGCCTTGGGGGTTACAGTCCCCAGCGTCACAGGGTTGGACACAGCTGAGTGACACAACAGCAGCCCTCCATGAGCCACTCACCATTAGATCTGAGATTCGGCCACAGCTCTTCTTATTGCCAACCCATTCTTCCACAGTGTCCACTGGACCTCTAGCTCAGAAAAGTCTCACTAAAACTTCTATGAGCTGGTCAGATTCTCGTATTCTGTGAGTAACATGAGAGGTGTGAAAGATGGAGTTTGCTGTTGTTCAGTCATTAAGTCATGTCCTGCTCTTTTGCAACCCCATGGACTGCAGCCCACCAGGGTCCTCTGTCCATGGAATTTCCCAGGCAAGAAGACAGGAGCGGGTTGCCATTTCCTTCTCCAGGGGATCTTCCCCACCCAGGGATCAAACTTGCATCTCCTGCACTGGCAGGCAGATTCTGTACAGCTGAGCCACCAGGAAGCCCTGAGGTGGGGTTTGGAGGGACGCAAATTACAGGGATGAAATGATTTTGGAAACATCAGTAACCTCACAACTAGTCTCCTATCCTGTTCCACCCACGTCTAGATTGTTGCTCACATATTCACATCACTTAATTGTACCTTGCTTTGTAATTCATTCACTACGCAGTCAACAAATATTTCTTGAGCATAGGTGAAGTGATAGGCATTGGTCTAAGTGCCTGGGACACAGTAAAGAACAAAATTAAATCCTTTTCTTTATTATTACAAGGCTTTCAAGTTTCTTAATGGATATATATATATATTTTAATTCAGGTCTACCATCTCTTCCCTTAGCCATCCTTATCCTCACTCCACTGGCAAATGAATATTTATTAAAGTTAATGAAATTGAGTAGAAAAGGAGAGAGTAGATGGGTGCTCTATGTTCTGACCCCACATGCTGTACCCAGGTCATGTTTGTCATGTTGTTTAGGGTTTAAGGAGAATTGCAGAAGAATGGCCAATGTAGAAAACAACTGAAAGCAATAAGTCAGTGTTTCCAAAGTGTGGCCTTTGAACCATAGACCTCTGTGGTCTAGGATACCTGTTAAAAGTTTAAATTCTAAAATCTCAAGCCACATCTACTATGTCAAAATCCCTAGGCACATCTGCAGTAATCCCAAAGATTCTTAGACACTTTCAGGTCTGACCAGCACTGTTTTAGGCCTCAAATTAGAGCCAGGGACTATCACACAATGTACTTCACTTGTTCTGAGAGTGCTATGCTGCTGCTGCTAAGTCGCTTCAGTCACCTCCAACTCTGTGTGACCCCAGAGATGGCAGCCCACCAGGCTCCACCATCCCTGGGATTTTCCAGGCAAGAACACTGGAGTGGGTTGCCATTTCCTTCTCCAATGCATGAAAGTGAAAAGTGGAAGTGAAGTCGCTCAGTCGTGTCTGACTCTTCGTGACCCCATGGACTGCAGCCTACCAGGCTCCTCTGTCCATGGGATTTTTCCAGGCAAGAGTCCTGGAGTGGGGTGCCATCGCCTATCACTTATAAATGATTTTTTTAAATCTTCACTTGTTCTGAGAGTGCTATGCTGCTGCTGCTAAGTCGCTTCAGTCACCTCCAACTCTGTGTGACCCCAGAGATGGCAGCCCACCAGGCTCCACCATCCCTGGGATTTTCCAGGCAAGAACACTGGAGTGGGTTGCCATTTCCTTCTCCAATGCATGAAAGTGAAAAGTGGAAGTGAAGTCGCTCAGTCGTGTCTGACTCTTCGTGACCCCATGGACTGCAGCCTACCAGGCTCCTCTGTCCATGGGATTTTTCCAGGCAAGAGTCCTGGAGTGGGGTGCCATCGCCTATCACTTATAAATGATTTTTTTAAATCTCTTCTGTTGACACAAGTTCAATTGCGAGTACCTGATAGACAAATGACCAAAATAAAAAACAAAAACAAAGCAGCCACTTTAGATAAGCCTGAAGTTAAGATGTATATCTAAAGCTTATCAAGCATCTGATTGACACAGTCATTTTTGTGGAAGTTCTGCAAAGGGCAGACAGCATCTCTGCAAAAGCTATCTAGTGATGATTGACTTTGGTTCTTTTTCTTTTAGTGGAATAATTAACTCAAATAAAGGCAGCTTCTTTATCTAAATATCCCTCAACAATTATTCCAATTTTCTGCTTGACTTTAGCGGTAAAGATCTGGCTGATTGGTACCAAGAAAATACATTGCCACCATTTTTAATAATATAATTCCAACTATTACAAATTCAGTTATGAAATCAGAACTATATTTATTGATAGGAGCACTTGCTTTTCCAAATGAAGGTAGCTTTCATTATCATGGATAACTCTACCTCAATTTCCTTGCACTATTTTAAATTATCACTCTAACTATTTGTACTCTCATTGAGGCATTTATCTAATGAAATACTTTAAAACTTCTTCCCCAGAAAATAACACACAGTTGTAAATCAACTGTTCTCCAATAAAAAATTTTTAAGAAACTACTTCCACAGATAATGTCAGAACATAATGACATCAAAATGGCCCCATAATGTAGTCCCACTGGAGTTTATTTAAACTTTTTATTTGAATATATGGAAAAATAAAAAGGAAGGGTACTTCTATGGATTAAAATATAATCCTCATGAGAATCTATTAAGTACAAGTTCTTCCTGACTTCTAATATTTCTTAAAAGATTCTGTGCTGTGTAAAATCTTTATTATGGCTATCTATTTAAGATTGAGTGTTATCAAACTCTCCAAATTTATTTTCCCTACTCTGAGAAAGAAACCACCACTTATAGCCACTGAAAATATAGCTCTTTGTTTTTACCATTAACATAGATTCAAATTAACCAGTTTTACTTTTCAGATTAATCTGCTTTATATGCTACTTCATTTTATCCCTTCTTTACTGCAAGTAATATATAAATCCAGCCCACCTCCACAATAAAGTCATTTACATTTAATTTATTGATTCTAACATAACTTGGTAAAGAGTGGTAAGAAACTTGCAGCATTTTGAAGGGCAGAGTTTTTAAGTCTAAAGTTTACAGAGTTTTAAGCTATCTCCAGAAAAACATCAGCAGCCAGAGTTTTAGGAAGAAATAGTGACATTGGCTCCATAACCTCCATCCTAATAGCTCATACCCAGTCCTGCTCCAGGCCCAGGATCCTATTTCATCTTTATTTTCAGCCTTATTCCCAGAGTTTCTTTATAGACCAGAAGTTTTTGGGATACATACAGAGGACGGTACAAAAAAAAAAGAATCAGAGAAATCTGATTGTAGAGAGAAATCTACAACAGGCAAAGGAGAGTATAGGAATGAAATTTACTATGGTTCAATCAGTTCAGCCCAGAAAAGACGAAACGGAAGCAATTCCTTTCTCCTATTCCCATACTTATGGAAGAATATCATCAGGCTACTTTTGGAGGAGTTTTGAAGAGACCTTAAATCCAGAAAAGCCAGAAAGCACCACGTGCTACACCATATCTTTTAGGTCAAAAGATTTGAGTGGTTGCTTTCAGGAGGTTGGTTGGAGGCAAGGAAAGAGTTGACAGATTTAGCAAATAAAAATGCAGAGCCACCAGTTCAATCTGAATTTCAGATCTTAAAAGTGAAAGGTTTTTAGTACTTAGTATATAGTCCCCCAATATTGACAACATATACTAAAATAGCATTCATTATTTATTCAAAGTTCTAATATAAGTAGGTATCCTGTATAGTAAGAGTCTGTTCAAGTCTAGGAGGTCTTAAGCTTCCCTTTGATCTCTAGGAGGGCAGACAGATGAGAACAGAGCTCTCCGAGAGCCTTGAAGTACAAACAAATAATAGGAAAGTGCCCCAGAAAGAGCTAGTGGAAAGAGGCTGTCTCTAGAGAGAGAAAAAAGAGAGAACAAGGAGACAGAACACCTTCTAGGAAGTCTCCCCTATCTCATTGGAATGGGAAGAAGATGAAACCTGTCATCTGATTGCTCAACAACGATATCCAGATGGTTTAGGAGAGAAAGGACTAACCCAGAGAAGTTAAAGTATTTTAAGAATAAAATATATTATTTTTTTAATATGTTAAAAATTTTAATATGTTAAAAATATGAATAAAATATGTTATTTTAACAAATAA
>SJXQ01003128.1:0-11885 GCA_006408695.1 Aepyceros melampus | reverse complement strand
CTAAAACCTGCTTGAATATCTGGACGTTCACGGTTCACGTATTGTTAAAGATTGGCTTGGAGAATTTTGAGCATTACTTTGCTAGTGTGTGAGAGGAGTGCAATTGTGTGGTAGTTTGAACATTCTTTGGCATTGCCTTTCTTTGGGATTGGAATGAAAACTGACCTTTTCCAGTCCTGTGGCCACTGATGAGTTTTCCAAATTTGCTGGCATATTGAGTACAACACTTTCACAGCATCATTTGAAATAGCTCAACTGGAATTCCATCACTTCTACTAGCTTTGTTCATAGTGATGCTTCCTAAGGTCCACTTGACTTCACATTTCAGGATGTCTGACTCTAGGTGAGTGATCACACCTTGTGGTTATCTGGGTCAAGAAAATCTTTTCTTTTTGTATAATTCTTCTGTGTATTCCTGCCACCTCTTCTTAATATCTTCTGCTTCTGTTAGTTCCATATCATTTCTGTCCTTTATTGAGCCCATCTTTGCATGAAATATTCCCTTGGTAGCTCTAATTTTCTAGAAAAGATCTCTAGTCTTTCCCATTCTATTGTTTTCCTCTATTTCTTTGCACTGAACACTGAGGAAGGCTTTGTTATCTCTCCTTGCTATCTTTGGAACTCTGCATTCAAATGGGTATATCTTTCCTTTTCTCCTTTGCCTTTAGCTTCTCTTACTTTCTCAGCTATTTGTAAGGCCTCCTCAGACAACCATTTTGCATTTTTGCATTTCTTTTTCTTGGGAGTGGTCTTGACCACTGTCTCTTGTACAATTTCCATCCATCTTTCATCAGGCACTCTATCAGATCTAATCCCTTGAATCTGTGTGTCACTTTCACTGTATAATCCTAAGGGATTTTATTTAGGTCATACTTGAATGGTCTAGTAGTTTTCCCTACATTCTTCAATTTAAGTCTGAATTTGACAATAAAGAGTTCATGATCTGAGCCACGGTCAGCTCCCAGTCTTGTTTTTGCTAACTGTAAGGGGCTTCTCTATCTTTGGCTGCAAAGAATATAATCAGTCTGATTTCGGTATCGACCATCTGGGGATGTCCTTGTGTAGAGCCATCTCTTGTGTTTTTGGAAGATGGTTTTGTTATAACTAGTGTGCTCTCTGCAAGAAGGCAATGGCACCCCACTCCAGTACTCTTGCCTGGAAAATCCCATGGATGGAGGAGCCTGGTGCACTGCAGTCCATGGGGTTGCTAGGAGTCGGACACAACTGAGCGACTTCACTTTCGCTTTTCACTTTCATGCATTGGAGAAGGAAATGGCAACCCACTCCAGTGTTCTTTCCTGGAGAATCCAGGGATAGGGGAGCCTGGTGGGCTGCCGTCTATGGAGTCGCACAGAGTCAGACATGACTGAAGCAATTTAGCAGCAGCAGCTGTGTGCTCTCTTGGCAAAACTCTGTTAATCTTTGCCTTGCTTCATTCTGTACTCCAAGCCCAAATTTGCCTGTAACTCCAGGTATCTCTTGACTTCCTACTTTTGCATGCCAGTCCCCTATGATGAAAATCATATCTTTTGGGGATGTTAGTTCTAAATGATCTTGTAGGTCTTCATAGAACTGTTCAACTTCAGGTTCTTTGACATTAGTGGTTGGGGCATAGACTTGGATTACTGTGATATTGAATGGTTTACCCTGAGTCCATATAAAGCCTC
Organism: Aepyceros melampus; assembly: GCA_006408695.1. Taxonomy (NCBI): domain Eukaryota; kingdom Metazoa; phylum Chordata; class Mammalia; order Artiodactyla; family Bovidae; genus Aepyceros; species Aepyceros melampus. The sequence goes on along the minus strand of SJXQ01003128.1, from coordinate 10,218 downwards.
TTGACTCTTTTTATCCTTCCAGAGAAAAAATTGTGCCTTTTCTTCATCTTTATATTTGCTGTGTTCCTCATCCCCAGCAGGGAGTAGGCTTTAATCCCCAAAGAATTTCTATTGCTAATAGAGCTTCACTTATCATCACTAATTTACATTAAAAATAATTTTGACCTTATCAGAGAAGATTCTTTTCATCAAGGGACAGAATTTCCATGAAAATTAGCATAAAATAGGAAATAAGACATCTGGTACTTAAAGTTTCAAAGGTAAAGTTAAGAAACGATGCCTTGGTTTGTTCTGCATCTGTGTTAATTTCATTTCCAGGCCAATTTTTCTGTCAGAGCAGTCCCTGGTGCATCTTTGTACTAACTGTTGTTGCTATTCAGTTGCTAAGTTGTGTCCAACTCTGTGACTCCATGGACTGTAGCATGCCAGGATTCTCTGTCTTCTTCTATAGCCCTGAGTTTCCTCAAATTCATATTCATTGTGCCCGTGATGCTATCTAACTATCTCAGCCTCTGCCACCCTCTTCTCCTTTTACCATCAATCTTTCCCAGCATCAGGGTCTTTTCCAATGAGTCAACTAGAACAGCACAAATGTGATGACTTTATGTCGTTTCATTTTAGCAAATGCCCAGGGATTTGTTTAGATATAATATTTCCTGAACCAAATACTATGATGAAGGGGGATGGGATATACCAGTTGGCTGATTATGAAGTTATGTCACTCTCATTTCAACTATAAAGACTGATAGAAAACAGTGGTTTGCTAAGGAAATTCTGATATATTTTTTTCAGAGGAAGCAGAAATGGATTAGAGGTTGACAAAAACAGCAGATGTCCTCTTAGAACATTTCCATGTTATATGCTCTCTACTATGATATTCAAATAGCAAGCTATACTTTCTCTATTGAAATTATTGGGTGACTTGTTGAGTTCCATTTTTAGGCTGTATGCTGAAGAATACAGAGACCATGGCCTTCTTATTGGTGAAGTCAACATCTAGTTCAGTGCCCGGCATATCTAAGGTACTAAAACTATCTGTTTAATTGAGTGGACTAGAACTGCTTTATTTAATTAATTTGATAAATATTTACAAACCATCTGTTAGGTGGTGGAGAAACAGCAGAGAATAAAACATATGGAAATCTTTGCTCTCATCAAGTTTACGTTCGAATAGGGCATAGTCTGAAACTTTCAAATGTTGCTAGAGTTCCATCTCTAAAATTCTATGACAAGACATCAAAACATGGGAAATTCATGACTTAATTTTTTTCTACTTAATGATAATCCAAATAGGACCAATAACATTGACTCTAATTCATTCATTTGTTCATTTAACACTATTTACTGAATCCCTACCACATGCCAGGAACATACAGTGCCAGCTCTTCTGGAGCTTAATGTTTAGTGAGGAAGAAACATATTACATTAGTTTCCTATGGGTTCTCTAAAAATTACAACTTGGTGATTTAGAACAACACACATTTATTTTCTCACATTTCTGGAAGTCCCAAGTCCAAAATGGATTTCACAGGATGGGAACCAATGTATGTTTTTTTCAAAGAGAGAATACCTGTTCCTTGTCTTTTCTACCTTCTCGAGCTTCATTTCTTGGCTCTTGATCCCTTCCTATATATATACTTAAGGTTGGTAGCAAAGATCTCATGTCTCTTTCTCCTCTTTCATCATATTGCCTTCTGCTCTGTGCCAAATTCCCTTTGTCTTACCATCTTACCAGCATTTCGATTTCCTATGCAGTTATTCCGGGATAGTCTATCGATCTCAAGATCTTTAACTTAATCCCATCTGCAAAATCCATTTTGCTACTTAATGTGAAAGTCACAAGTTCCAGATACTAGGTCCTAGATATCCATGGGGACAATTATTTAGTGTACCACACACATTAATGAAGTGATTAAAAATCCTGAAATCTCAGCTGGTAAAGAATCCATCTGCAATGTGGAAGACTTGAATTCAATCCCTGAGTTGAGAAGATTTCCTGAAGAGAATGGCTCCCACTCCAGTATTCTGGCCTGGAGAATTTCTTGGACTGTATAGTCCATGAAGTTACAATGAGTCAGATATGACTGAGTGACTTTCACACGTAATTAGCAATCATGTATCTTAATTAAATGGTTGTCTCATAATATTAAAAAAATACTAAAATAGAATACTAGAAACTTTAAATACCCATAATTTCAAAAATATTCCAGAATCATAACATATGCCTGGGTAGATTATGGTTCATCGTAAAAACTTAAAGGCCAATGTCCATAGTAATTGGGGTGCTGCTGCTGCTGCTAAGTCACTTCAGTTGTGTCTGACTCTGTGCGACCCCATACATGGCAGCCCACCAGGCTCCCACATCCCTGGGATTCTCCAGGCAAGAACACTGGAGTGGGTTGCCGTTTCCTTCTCCAATGCATGAAAGTGAATAGTGTTAGATACAGTTAATTAATAACAACAACAAATAGAAGAGAAAGGGGTAAATTTTTAATTTTAATTTAAAGTTTGGAGAGAATTAAAAAGTCAGTGTTTTGAAAAGATTGTAACAGTAAAAAATAGGAAGGAAAAGGCACATAATTGTGAAAGATTTGCTGGTCTTTCAGAAAGAGTCAAAATCAAGTTTTGGAAAATAAGAAGTTATTATATGTGTATGTCTGTGTGTGTGTGTGTGTGTGTGTGTGTGTCTGTGTGTGTGTGTAGAAATAGCATCACATCATTAGAGAACTGAATTTTCTAAACTAACATATAGTATCTGCAAGTAGGGAGATGCACCATGAAATCTTAAAACAAGGCAAAACAAACAGATTTAAAGCAAAGCTCTCTTGTGTATATGATTGTCAGCATTCTTACCTCTGTGGCAATGTTGCTCAGATTATCTTATTTAAATAGCTGTGGTTTTAAAAAAAGATACAATCTGTTCTTTCGTAAGAAAATTGTACACCAAGGACACATGATTATTTTTCCCTTTAGGATAAAGCAAAAGGACATGTTGAATCACATCCAAATTGAAAAAATAAAACAGTAACAGAAAACTGGAAGATCTCTCAGATGATACGTGGTCTGAGAATAGTATTTATTTATTTATAATTTTAATTTAACATAAAAGATCTTCTAGATATACTGTGCTGATTCAGTATAGATATTTAAAGGGCAAAATGTTAATCTAAAATTTTGACAGGAAACTGAAACTGGAGGATAAGAATATAATTTTTATTCCTATATGTATAATTTGGAGGCAAATTGATGACTCTGGTTTCATTTTCATCTATTGCAAAAAATATTATTTAACTCTGATTCTTTGTTACAGAGAATGAGAAGTGATATGAATCAAAATAATGTAATAAATTTGAATAAACACAACGATAGCATTTCTAGCCACTGGATTCTCTAGTAGTGAAAATATCTTTATTTACATCTTTTTCTGATTCTAATGGCTGTGTTTGCATATTTTAACCTTTTCATACTTTTTAAAATTAGAAATCTTTCCACTTCTTAGAATTGTTTTTGAATATTTGTCTCTTATAATTACCATGTTTCTCACTTGTGTGTTACTATGTTTGTTCCTATGTTTCTCCTAGTATAGTAGGTCTTTGTTATGAATATGGGAAACTTCGGTAGTACCCACTACCACAGTTGGTGGGAAGCACTATGTTTTGATAGAAAGTTGCTCTGACAATTAGATGACTGAGACAATGTTCATGTTGTGTGGCGACTCACACAGGTAAGCTTGAAAATTCAGAATAGAATCCTGTGTTCTTAATAGAACTATGGTTGACTACACTCAAAGTTAGTCACTATTATCTGCTTTACTGTTTCCATACCCCTTTACAGTGTAATTTTGTTGTTTTTCTATCAAGAGATGGAGTATATTCTTATATTTCTTGAATCTCATAGTGTGACTGGGAAAGGTTAAAAGAATGCAGCAGAAATGGCATTGAGTCAGTTGCAAGTCTGAACATTAAAGAATCTTGCATACTTCTGATTTCTCTTGGAATTTTGAGCAGACACTATATGAAGGACCTCAGATTTACAGAGGATAAAAGAACACTTGGTCGGGGCAGAGACAGCCCAGTGGTCTCTATTGCCAGACTAGCCAGATCCCAGATGACCCAGTAGCTTAACCACAGATGTAAAGCACTCAAGCAAAATCAAAAGAACAAGCCAGCTGAGCCTACTTAAAATTGCCCATCTATAGATTTTTCAATTAAATACATGGTTATTTGTTATTTTCATCCATTCAGATTTGTGATGGTTTGTTGCATGACAAAAGCTAACTGATACACAGACTTCATACTTAGGGTGAATGAAAGAATGTGCAAAAACTCTAAAGTTATTCTGATATGACATTCTATATTACTTTATCTTCTATACTGATATAGCTTTTAATCCATACCAAATTCCAAATTTGAAGAAAATACATATATTTCTATTTTAATTTTTAAAGACCACTCTAAAGGAAACAAAAAATTATTCTTCATTGTTTATTGATGACAAAATTTACTTAATCACATTTTTTTACTATAAAAATTTCATACTTGACAATTTATAACTGAAATCATCTTAGTTCTGTTTAAAAATGGCACTTGATTAATTTTTTTAAGGACTAAACTCTATATTAGCCATAGAGGTTACCTTCACAATTTTATCATTTAGTTATTTAAATAATGTAAGTATCAGATTGGACAAAAAATTCTTTTGGGTTCTTCTGTAAGATGTTACGGGAAAATATGAAAGAACTTTTTTGCCAGTGCTATATTATGTATTTGAAAATTGCTTCACCTGTAGAAAAAATAAAATGCCAATAGATTTTCAATCAGAACTCATAATAATAGAGCACTTTACCTGCGGAAATGTTTATGAGTGTCATCAGAATTACCAGTTTCCATAGCAACCTCATTTCCACTTTCTAAGGTCAAAATTTCTCCCATACAATCACCCGGAAAGAAAATGTCTATCTTCCAGTCAATATTTCAAGAGTCTGAAAGAAAAAGAAAATTGTCATGAAGTGACAAATGCAAAAATATACATATTCTTAAATATATATAAATTGTTGCATGCTGGTTCAAGTTCATATTAAATATTATTAATCTAAATAAGGTAATCTAAAAGTCTACTTTTTACATGCATGTATAGTTTGAAAAGTTTTCATAATTTCAGCTCATATTCCCATAATTTAAATTCATACCTCAGATATACATTACATTTGCTATAAAATTTTCTATAGCAGTTAATAGGCTGGAGTGCAATTCAATTGACTGTATTCTTGTGGATGAAAACTTTCATGAGTATGATTTTCAATTTGACTTTTTAAAATGCTAGAGAGGTTTAAAGACATGTTAAATCAACTCCCACAATTCTGTCGGTGTCTTTTATTTTTTATTTTATACAATTAGGAATAACGTAAAATTTTGCTTTATCTTTTATATAACATGACTTTACACATTTCATGGATAAAGTGTTTTTTAACCAGTATTATTGAGAATATACTCACTGAGAAGCATTATCTTTACTAGAACTAAAATTAGTATTTTGCTAAAACTTCTGTAGGATTCAATTTCTGGAAATATTATGTGTAGAGTGTGAGATATACTTTTCTTATTCAATAACATCATAATTTTTCTTTAATTTATTTTGACATTTAAGCTTTCCAGTGATAAAAAAAAAATCAAGATAATAGTTTGGTTGGCCTTTATGCAAAAAGTGAAACTTAGTAAGCAGCTCATAAAGCTCATAATCTCAAAAAAGTGTAGAATGAACTCATCTAGGTCACATTTTTATTATATATCAAATGATAGGACCCTTTGCAACTTTTAACCTAGTGGAAATATATTTTCTTGCAACTTCAAATTTCTCTTGGAAGTATGTGGATTTTAAGTGTAAATAATGAAGCGTTGATCATTTTCTGATATATTTTTAAATTTTAAGAATCTTTCATTTTTTTCTGTTACTAGTTACTTTGACATAAACACAAACCATTGACTATATTCTAAGTCTTTATAAAATCTAAATTAAATGCTTTCAAATTTAATCAAGGAATAAAAACCAAAAAGAAATTAAGCAGATCAATATGTTATGTTGAGTTGACAATGTCCTTCCTTGGAAAAGACTCTGATGCTGGGAGGGATTGGGGGCAGAAGGAGAAGGGGACAACAGAGGATGAGATGGCTGGATGGCATCACCTACTCAATGGACATGAGTTTGGGTGAACTCCAGGAGTTAATGATGGACAGGGAGGCCTGGCGTGCTGGAAATCATGGGGTTGCAAAGAGTCAAACACGACTGAGCAACTGAACTGAACTGAACTGATTCTCTATATCTATTTATTCATTTTCATTTTTTCAAGAAACATTTATTAATTTATATTTACTCTCTGCCAGGCATCAGGTACCTTGGTGTTAGTTATGAATCTAAAACTCTTCATTTCACCCTTGAGATCTTACATTTTATAAGAAAAACAGCAATATCAAGCACACACACACACACACACACACAACACAGACAGATGTGGTAAATATGGTAATATGTGGAAGAAGATAAGTGCTGTCTATGAGATCTATGAGGTGATGCTCAAGTAGTATGTTTGAACTGAGGCTTGAAAATGAGTAGCTCTTAGCCAGGAAAGTGCATGCCTGCACTTGAGGAGGGCATGTAGGAGAGCAGGGATTAAGGTAGGTAAAGTGAGGAAGGAGACTAAGCAAAAGGGAAGGAGTGTGAAAAATCCTGAACCAGGACTGAGTGTGTATTTTCAAAAACCTTAAAAAGATTCAGGTGCTATTCAGAAGAACAGTGGCATGAGACACGGTTGGAGAAGGACAAAGAGGTTAAACTATTCAAAGCCTATGGGCCATGTTGACAAATATGGATGTTGCACTTTCAAATCACAATTGAGGATTTGAAGCAGGACATTTATATGATACAAACATCATCCTGGCTGATGTGGAGAATAGAAAGGGTGGAGTAGAAAGTAAAAGCTTATAATTACCAACTTATTTGATGGACATCATTAGTTTTTCCAATCAAACAATTCATTTTTCCCTTCTTCTGATAAAAACTCTGTCTTTATGTATGTATTTATTTTATTTATCTATTTATTTCTTTCTTCTTCTTCTTTTTTTTTTTTTTTTTTGCGGAACCACCTTCTTATACATCATCAGTCCATATAATGAAGTGAGATTTCCTCCATCTCCTAGCTACAGGGAAGAACATATGACCAGGGCTGTGTCAATGAGGAATCCATTCCCCTGGCTACAGTGTTTTGTAAAAGAAGGAGTATGTAGCCTAAGCCAAACTAATGACAACAAAGCCAATGATTTGTCAATGATATTACAACAACTAAGATGCTAAGATTTAAATCTGTTGATCCAGTGTAATATAGCATTTTGCAAGTCATATCTTCACCCAGTTTAGAAGACATGGCTAAAAGCTTTCAATTCCCCTTAGCAGACAATTTACCGAGTCCCCACCCCAATTTCTTCCCTTCTCAAGCTCTGACACTTCTGGATTATAATGCATACAAACCCAATCTCCAGAGATCTCTAGCTACCTAACAATCAGGAATGACTCTTCTTCCTAAGGCTGATGGAATTATTCAAAATAATCCCATGAAAGCCCTGGAAATAAGCTAACCGTATCTCATTTGCTGCTCTTATCTTGTCCACACTTAAGTCCCAGCTTGCTTTTATCCTGTCCCTAGGGACATTTTCCTGCATATTCCTTCTCTCATTTGGATATGTAGGAAACAAGCATTTTGCTTCACATATCTGAGTGTTATTATCATGAAATGATGAAGTGCCTCACCAAATTTAAAACCTGGAATTCTCCAATGTGAATGAATAAGACAAAGTTTAGTCTAATAGTTTGTGCTGTATTTCTGTCTCTTGCAAACAAAAAACCTGACTGGTATATTCATTTTTATCCTGAATTAATATAATGTTTTTCTTTTTTTTAATTTTTATTTTTACTTTATTTTACTTTACAATACTGTATTGGTTTTTCCATACATTGACATAAATCCGCCACGGGTGTACATGAGTTCCCAATCCTGAACCCCCCTCCCACCTCCCTCCCCATATCATCTCTCTGGATCATACTCGTGCACCAGCCCTAAGCATCCTGTATCCTGCATCGAACATAGACTGGCGATTCTTTTCTTACATGACAGTATACATGTTTCAATGCCATTCTCCCAAATCATCCCACCATCTCCCTCTCCCTCTCCCTCAGAGTCCAAAAGTCCACTCTACACATCTGTGTCTCTTTTGCTGTCTCGCATACAGGGTCATCATTACCACCTTTCTAAATTCCATATATATGTGTTAGTATACTGTATTGGTGTTTTTCTTTCTGGCTTACTTCACTCTGTATAATCAGCTCCAGTTTCATCCATCTCATTAGAACTGTTTCAAATGTATTCTTTTTAATGGCTGAGTAATACTCCATTTTGTATATGTACCACAGCTTTCTTATCCATTCATCTGCTGATGGACATCTAGGTTGCTTTCATGTCCTGGCTATTATAAACAGTGCTGCGATGAACATTGGGGTACACATGTCTCTTTCAATTCTGGTTTCCTCGATGTGTATGCCCAGCAATGGGATTGCTGGGTCATAAGGTAGTTCTATTTGCAATTTTTTAAGGAACTTCACACTGTTCTCCATAGTGACTGTACTAGTTTGCATTCCCACCAACAGAGAAAGAGGATTCCTTTTTCTCCACACCCTCTCCAGCATTTATTGCTTGCAGACTTTTGGATCACAGCCTGACTGGTGTAAAGTGGTACCTCATTGTGGTCTTGATTTGCATTTCTCTTATAATGAGTGATGTTGAGCATCTTTTCATGTGTTTGTTAGCCATCTGTATGTCTTCTTTGGAGAAATGTCTATTTAGTTCTTTGGCCCATTTTTTGATAGGGTTGTTTATTTTTCTGGAATTGAGCTGTATAAGTTGCTTGTATAGTTTTGAGATTAGTTGTTTGTCAGTTGCTTCATTTGCTATTATTTTCTCCCATTCAGAAGGCTGTCTTTTCACCTTGCTTATAGTTTCCTTTGTTGTGCAGAAGCTTTTAATTTTAATTAGATCCCATTTGTTTATTTTTGCTTTTCTTTCCAGTATTCTGGGAGGTGGATCATAGAGGATCTCCTGTGATTTATGTCAGAGAGTGTTTTGCCTATGTTCTCTTCGGAGTTTTATAGTTTCTGGCATTATGTTTAGATCTTTAATGCTTGTTGAGTTTATTTTTGTGTATACTGTTAGAAAGTGATCTAGTTTCATTCTTTTTTTAAAAAAATTTTTATTTTTACTTTATTTTACTTTACATTACTGTATTGGTTTTTCTATACATTGACATGAATCCATCTCAGGTGTACATGAGTTCCCAGTCCTGAACCCGCCCTCCCCCCTGACCTCCCACCCCATATCAACTCTCTGGATCATCCTTGTGCACCAGTCCCAAGCATCCTGTATCCTGTATCGAACATAGACTGGCGATTCATTTCTTACATGATAGCATACATGTTTCAGTGCCATTCTCCCAAATCATCCCACCCTCTCCCTCTCCCTCAGAGTCCAAAAGCCCGTTCTATATATCTGTGTCTCTTTTGCTGTCTCGCATACAGGGTTATCATTACCATGTTTTCCCACCCCATATCAACTCTCTGGATCATCCTTGTGCACCAGTCCCAAGCATCCTGTATCCTGTATCGAACATAGACTAGCGATTCATTTCTTACATGATAGCATACATGTTTCAGTGCCATTCTCCCAAATCATCCCACCCTCTCCCTCTCCCTCAGAGTCCAAAAGCCCGTTCTATATATCTGTGTCTCTTTTGCTGTCTCGCATACAGGGTTATCATTACCATGTTTCTAAATTCCATATATATGTGTTAGTTCTAGTTTCATTCTTTTACAAGTGGTTGACCAGTTTTTCCAGCACCACTTGTTAAAGATATTGTCTTTACTCTATTGTATATTCTTGCCTCCTTTGTCAAAGATAAGGTGTCCATATGTGTGTGGATTTATCACTGGGCTTTCTATTTTGTTCCATTGATCTATATTTCTGTCTTTGTGCCAGTACCATACTGGCTTGTTGACTGTGGCTTTGTAGTAGAGCCTGAAGTCAGGCAAGTTGATTCCTGCAGTTCCATTCTTCTTTCTCAAGATTGCTTTGGCTATTCGAGATTTTTTTGTATTTCCATACAAATCTTGAAATTATTT
>SJXQ01003127.1:74053-88697 GCA_006408695.1 Aepyceros melampus | reverse complement strand
TATTTCTTTGCATGATCGCTGAAGAAGGCTTTCTTATCTCTTCTTGCTATTCTTTGGAACTCTGCATTCAGATGCTTATGTCTTTCCTTTGCTCCTTTGCTTTTTGCTTCTCTTCTTTTTACAGCTATTTGTAAGGCCTCCATTATTGATGACATTGAAGCCCTTGAACGTCCCTCCCTAATTCCATTCATGTCTCTAGAGGAAAACACACTTCTGATGACTCGCAAGCATGCTAATGTATGTCTGCCTCAATAGTGTATGCAATTTTTTGTAGTTCATCAAACTGTATATTTCTTATTCTCTATGAATCATTATAAACCTTTCTTCTCTTTCTGTGACTCATCCATGTAAATATGTATCACCCCCAGTTCATTGCTTTTAACTTCTGAAGACTGTTCCATGGTATCAGTTCAGTCACTCAGTTGTGACCAACTCTTTGCAACCCCATGGACTGCAGCACACCAGGCCTCCCTGTCTATCACCAACTCCCAGAGCTTGCTCAAACTCATGTCCATCGAGTCATGAGTGATGCCATCCAACCATCTCATCCTCTGTCACCCCCTCCTCCTCCTGCCCTCAATCTTTCCCAGCATCAAGGTCTTTTACAATGAGTCAGTTCTTCGTATCAGGTGGCCAAAGTATTGGACCTTTACCGTCAGTCCTTCCAATGAATAATCAGGACTGATTTCCTTTAGGATTGACTGCTTTGATCTCCTTGCTGTCCATGGGACTCTCAAGAGTCTTCTCCAACACCACAGTTCAAAAGTATCTGTTCTTCAGTGCTCAGGCTTCTTTTTGGTCCAGCTTTCACATGTATACATGATTACTGGAAAAACCTGGTATTCTCATCTCTGTAATAATTTTTCAGTTTGTTGTGATCCACACAGTCAAAGGCTTTAGTGTAGTCAATAAAGCAGAAGTAGATATTTTTTCTGGAATTCTCTTGCTTTTTCTATAATCCATTGGATGTTGGCAATTTGATCTCTGGTTCCTCTGCCTTTTCTAAATCCAGCTTGAACATCGCAAGTTCTCAGTTCACATACTGTTGAAGCCTGGCTTGGAGAATTTTGAGTATTACTTTGCTAGCATGTGAGGTGAGTGCAGTTGTGCGGAAGTTTGAGCATTCTTTGGCATTGCCTTTCTTTGGGATTGGAATGAAAACTGACCTTTTCCAGTCCTGTGACCACTGCTGAATTTTCCAAATTTGCTGGCATATTGAATGCAGCACTTTTACAGCATCATCTTTTAGGACTTGAAATAGTTCAGCTGGAGTTCCATCACCTCCCCTAGCTTTGTTCATAGTGATGCTTCCTAAGGCCCACTTGACTTCACATTCCAGGATGTCTGGTTCTAGGTGAGTGATCACACCATTGTGTTTATCTGAGTCATGAAGATCTTTTTTATATAGTTCTTCTGTGTATTCTTGCCACCTCTTCTTAATATCTTCTGCTTCTGTTAGGTCCATATCATTTCTGTCCTTTATTGTGCCCATCTTTGCATGAAATATTCCCTTGGTATCTTTAATTTTCTTGAAGAGATCTCTAGTTTTTCCCATTCTATTGTTTTTCTCTGTTTCTTTGCATTGATCACTTATAAGTTCGTTGTCATAAAACAGCTTTACTGAGATACAGTTAATATAGAAGAAACTGCACATATTTCAAGTACAAATCAGATTAGTTTTCAAATATGTGTAACCCCATGAGAGAGTCCCCATTTTCAAGGTAATGAATATATATATATTGAATATATATGAATGTATATACGGCAGCCTGGAGAAGGAAACGGCAGCCCACTCCAGTATTCTTGCCTGGAAAATCCCATGGACCGTGGAGCCTGGTAGGTTACCGTCCATGGGGTCGCAAAGAGTCGGACACGACTGAGCGACTTTTCACTTTCACACATAAATATATATATATCTCGGAGAGGGCAATGGCACCCCACTCCAGTACTCTTGCCTGGGAAATCCCATGGATGGAGAAGCCTGGTGGGCTGCAGTCCATGGGGTCGCGAAGAGTTGGACACGACTGAGCGACTTCCCCTTCTCTTTCCCTTTCGTGCACTGAAGAAGGAAATGGCAACCCGCTCCAGTGTTCTTGCCTGGAGAGTCCCAGGGACGGGGGAGCCTGGTGGGCTGCCATCTATGGGGCCACACAGAGTCGGACACGACTGAAGTGACTTAGCAGCATATATATATGTATCATACCCCCAATTCTCTTTCTGCATTTGTCATTTATCCTGCCCACCCATCTGTCACTCATCCTTAAGCATTCACTGATTTGTTTTCTGCCACTGTAGCTAATTAGAAAGAGTTGTTCCTGGAATTCTGTATGAATATACGCATGCAGTATATACTATTTTCTGTCTGGCTTTTTTCACTCATGATTCATGTTGTCACATGGGCTTCCTTGCTGAATAGCGTTGTATGGAAATGTCACTAATCATTTCTATATTCATCTATTGATAGCCTTTGGGTCATTTGCAGTCAAGGGCTATTGTTGTTGTTTAGTCATTAAGTTGCATTTGACTCTTTCAACCCCATGGAGTAGCTCACCAGGCTCCTCTGTCCATGGGATTTCCCAGGCAAGAATGGGTGGGTTGCCATTTCCTTCTCTAGGGAATCTTCCTAAATAAGGGATCTCCTACATTGGCAGGTGGATTTTTCACCACGAGTGCCACCTGGAAAGCTATTACCCTTAATATTACCATGAAAATTCATGTCCAAGTTTTATATAAACATCTGCTTTCATTTTTCTTGGTAAACACCTAAAATGGCTGGATGGAAGGGTATGTGTATATTTAACTACTGAAGAAACTGTCAAACAGTTTTCTAAAATACAGTTTCCATTCTTAGAACCATGTGTGAGTTACAAGTAATCCACATTCTTACCAGCACTTGGCATAGTCCATCTTTTTAATTCAACCATCCTAAGAGGTAAGTAGTTGTATCTCACTGAGGTTTTACTTTGCATTTCCTTAATGACTTAATGATTTTGACCATCTTTTCACGTGCTTATTTGCCATCCTGATACCTTCTTTGGTAAAGTAGGTGAAGGGGTCATCTATTTCTTAATCATGAGTTTTGAAAATCTGTTATATATTCCGGATACATGTACTTGGTTAAATAAATCATTTATAAGTATTTTTTCCTAATGTGTGGTTTGTCTTTACACTCACTTAAGAGTGCCTTGAGAAGTTTTTACTTTTGATAATATAAAATGTATAATCAATCTCTTTAGTTTGTAAATATTTTTTATGTTTTTGCCATTGTATATAATCTTAGGCCAACCCAAGGTCACCAAGATGTCCTCCTGTGTTTTCTCTTCTAGAGTCTTCATAGTTTTTACATTTAAGTATATGACCCATGTATATTTAATTTTTGTATGTAGTGTGAAGTACAGATCAAGTTACCTATTCTTATGTGTAGAGTCTCCCCCTGTGGAGGCTGAAACTCAGCTTCCAAAATTGCCTTCCAGCTGAGTTTTCTTTGCAACTTCAGTGTACACATTTTCCCGTCCAAAACTTCTAATTTGTTGTTTTTATATCTATTTTTTTCTTATTTCCTATCTTCCTTTTTGTGGTTTCACAACTTTTTGCTCTTCTAATAGCCCAGTTCCTTATTCCTTATTCCTCTATGGATCTCTTTGAACATCTAAATATTTTCCCATCAAATTCCTTTCATCTGAGGTGAGAAAGTGTCTTTGCTGATTTTGTTGGGGGTGTTTTAGAAATTCAAGATGTCTTTATATGCTTTGGAATTGTGGTTTGGGTTTCAGTCATTCATGTTTTTTCCCTCCCTCACTCAGCTTGCTTAGCCTACCCTGTGTGTCTTAGTCACCCTCACCTCATCCTTGGGGGTCCTCATGCAGGAATCGTGTATTATCTCTGCATTGCTGAGGCTCTCGCATTTTGTGTAGGCATCAGAAACAGTAAGTGCAGAGCCAGGCTCCAACCCAACTGACTTGCTCCAGATTCCCAGGCCTGAAGTTTGCCAAAAGCTCTGACCCAAGGTGGAGGCTGGCAAGAAACTTTTGTCAGTTTCAGTGAGCTGAGAAGCCTTATCTCATTTGGGGCCCAGCTATGTGTCTCTTGCTTTTCTCTTTTACTATGTTCTGGATCACAGACACATTCAGGGCAGAGTGGGTACACCAGAGCATGAAGCCCACGTATCGTCATGGCTGGAACTGGGGACACCCTTTCGCCACTTTGATCTAGTTTATGAGAGTAACCCTCATGCTGGGGAGGTAAGTAAGGGAAAGGAGGACCTGCTGGCCAGGAGGCTGTAGTGGAGTCACTGCAGGCTGAATAAGGGTCCCCAAAGATGCCCACATCCTAATCCCAGGAGTTTAAAAAAAATGTGACCTTACATGTTCTTTTACACAAGAGTCTTGGCAGATGTGACTAGATTCAGAATCTGGAGCTGGGGGAATATTATCCTGGATTACCTGGGTGATCCCAATGTAATTATAAGGGTCCTGATGAGAGAGAACCAGGAAAGTCTGTGCCAGAGAAAAGAGATCTGGGCGGGAAGTAATGCTCAGAGTGATGTGATGAAGAAACCACCAGCCAAGGAATGGGGGTGGCTCCTATAAGCCAGAAAAGAAATGAATTCCGCTGTACACCTTCAGAAAGAAACAGCACTGCTGAAATATTGACAGGAGCCTAGTTGTGACTGGTTTTAGACTTCTGAAGGTCAGATAATAAATCTGTGTTGTGTTAAGCCACTAAGTTTGTGGTAATTTGTTTGAGTAGCAATAAGGAAGTAATGTGTATTAAGAGCTGATCCCTGCACATGACCATGTAAGGGCAAACAAACTGCCTTCCATATGCGTTTTAATAATGTGTCTGAGAACCTGGAAGACGTCAGGTATTAAGAAATATACACATGGTGCCTGATGATGGAAGAGGACACAGATCCAATACAGATTCCAGACTGACAGTATAATTTCTATGTGGGGTAAGTAATTGTTTAACACATCTCAGTCCATCCTTGGCCAGAGAATAATTTAAAAAAACAACTTCATTTTGTACAGGAATATAGCTGATCAACAATGTTGTGATAATTTCAGTGAACAGCAAAGGGATGGACTCAGCCATATGTATACATGTATCCTTCTCCCCCAAACTCCCCTCCCACCCAGGCTGCCATGTGACATTGGGCAGAGTTCCCTGTGCTGTACAGAAGGTCCTTGTTGGTTATCCATTTTAAATATAGCAGACTGTACATGTCCATGCCAAACTATCTCTTCAAGTCAGAGAATAATTTTATATAATTTGATAATTCACTGGAACAGCTTCAAGACCTATTTGATTTGACTTTAACGTTTGTGATCATCATCACAATGTACATGTATACATGTTTTTCATTCTACATACACAAAGCAGTCTAAACCATTATACAATGAGAAGTACCTTTCAAATAGACATTTGCTTTTGTAATCTCTATATACTACTTAATTCTTGCCAATTGGACTTAATTATACATTATTTCCTTAGAGTTATGAGCACTAATAAGAGAAATTCAAGAACTGATTTGATCGTGAACAAACTTTTTTATTTTTAAATATTTACAAAATTGTCTTGAGGGTGGCAGAGAAATGGGATAAAGTGGATCAAAAATTTATCAATACAAATATGACTACTTTAAAAATAAAGTTATTCTAGAGTTATCAACATTTTGAAATAAATTTTGAATAAGATGGCCATAAAGAATGTAACTTAAACTGGTGAACTGCTTTTTGAATATAGGGCACTGTAAAACCATGGGAATCTCAGACATATAAACATTCAAAAAGAAGTACTATTAACAGGTCCACCAAGGGGTTTATGATGCAGTGCAGTGACAGGAGCTCTGCCACCATGAAATGTACTTAGTACTTAGTACTTTGTCGCTCAGTCATGTCCGACTCTTTGCGACCCTGTGGACTGTAGCCTACCAGGCTCCTCCCTCCATGGGATTCTCCAGGCAAGAGTACTGGAGTGGGCTGCCATTGCCTTCTCCAGGGGATCTTCCTGACCCAGGAATCGAACCTGGGTCTTCTGCATTGCGGGCAGATGCTTTAACCTCTGAGCCACCAGGGAAGATGACACCTTTCTAAATTCCCTCAGGGACATGAGAAAGCACTTCATAATTTCGTAGATAAAGACTGACTTATTTAAACATTTATTTAGTGCTGTGTTAAGTGCTGGGATATAGCAGTAAATGTGAAATGAACTCTTCTCTATGAAACCCACCTTCTCCCAGAGAAGAGAGACAGAAAACTGGGGCTCTAATATACCAGAGCTCCGGGCTGTGCCCTGCAGTTGGGTCATGGAGCAGCCTTTGCATTGCAGGTATGTTCAGGAGACCATCACACAAAGAAAGGGTGGAGCAAAAATTGGCCCACGAAGGGGCTTTGACCTACATCCGAAAGACTTAAAGAGTACAACCACAGAAAATACAGAAAAAGGAGGCATTCAGTATTTCTTAAGCTATTGGTGTGCATGGGAGTATATTTTCTCCAGGTAGAAAATTTGAAACCTTCTGCCCTAGAAATCATACCTTTCCTTCTTTGATCTTGGTTCCAATGATTTGTCGTCTTTGCTGAATGATCTCAATAAGAAGATCACATTCCTCCATCAATTTGGCTTCTTGACGTGATGCATTGACCTATGGGATAGATAAAATGGTGAGCATTAATTTAGTGTTTGTTTTCCATTAAATGCTCCTTTTTAACATGTAGACTAGTAAATTTCTATTAATTGCTGGGAAGATACGTTATTTAAAAATTTATTGAGGAAAAGTTGCTGTACAATTGTATATAAGTTAGGTGTACAATACAGTGAGTCACAATTTTTAAAGGTTATACTCCATGTCTAGTTATTATTAAATACTGGCTATATTCCCTGTATTATACAATATATCCTTGTAGCTTATCTATTTTATACATAGCAGTGTATACCTCCTGGGTTGGGAAGATCCCCTGGAGAAGGAAATGGCTACCCACTCCAGTATTGTTGCCTGGAGAATCCCATGGACAGAGGAGCCTGGTGGGCTACAGTCCACAGGGTCACAAAGGTAAAGGTAAAGTCGCTCAGTCGTGTCCGACTCTTTGCGACCCCATGGGCTGTAGCCTACCAGGCTCCTCTGTCCATGGGATTTTCCAGGCAATAGTACTGAGTGGATTGCCATTTCCTTCTCCAGGGGATCTTCCCAACCCAGGGATTGAACCCGGGTCTCCCACATTGTAGACAGACACTTAACCGTCTGAGCCACCAGGGAAGTCCAGGGTCACAGAGTCCAACACAAGTGAGTGAGTAACACACTTTCACAGTTTATACTTCTTAATCCCCTACTACGTCTTCCCTCTCTCCACTGGTAACCACTAGTTTATTCTCTAAATCTGTGATAAAAAGATGTTTTCAATGTTAATTCTTCTTCCAATTATGCAAGGATGGCAAATATAAGACTACTCCCTACCTTGCATCCTTGGAAAACATTTATTAGCTATCTCTTTTTGCTAAGCCATGCTCAATCTCAGGATCGTTCTTAACACACCATGTATGTAGCTATTACCAATTAATTGAAAATTGATATTTGCAATTCCTGTTTTTATATTCTGAAGGGAAGTGCAGTTTGAGGCTACTAAACAAAAGTTGAACTGATACTGTTCTTTTATGGAGGATAAATTATGATCAATATCTTTTGGACACATTTTCCAAAAGCAAGCTAGCAAAGTGGTATCACATTTAACTTGTCTTTTATATACAGATGCAAACTTTGTATTTAGTCACTATGAAAACATAAAAAAGGAAAAGGATGGTTGAATATTCTATAAATCTTATGACATAATTTTAAATGTTATCTCTGGAATCTGGGGATCTACCATGAAAGCCTGCCATTCTGCTGGCAAGGTCGAACATTGTTGAATGCCTTGCATTTGAAGTTTGTAACGCTCACAGTATGCAAGAAAGGGTTAACATTAGCTCATTCTTGGCAACTGGGCTTGGGAAATACTGTGCAAATGCTGTGTCCTCCACCTCATGATGATTCTGAGATGTTATTCATAGAGACCTAAAAACCACAGCTGTGGGACATGGAGATAGGATAGGCCTGAGTTTTATAATTTTAACACAGCACAGGAGATGTGGCTATGCTGTTATAAAGAATGCCAATAGACAATTGATGATTCTAGTATAATCAGGGAGGAGACAGGGCCCAGATATGTCGCCCTTTTGATTGGGCATACTTTATTTAACTAGAGTAATTTCAATCTCTACGAATGAGATAAACTGGAAGTGGGGTCAGGAGTTCTTGTCATTCGTTTTGACTTCACACTGAATTTCATAACTGACAACAACCGAGCTGTGAAAAGGATGGCAGTCTCTTGAAACCATGGACCCATTATGATGGAGAAAGCGAAATTTGTGGAAAAAAGCACCTTACACTTGAAAAATATCTCCTGGCATGACCCCTAAGAGCTAAGCTGTATTTGAACATGAACATACAATCAAGGTAAATCTGATCAGAGGCAAGCTCCTTGTAGGGATCTTTGGGTGTTGTATGACATGAGGCATCTATTCCAGGCACCTGGAGCCATATTTAACACAGAACAGACATTCAAAACCTATTTGTTCAATGAATAGATAGTGAAAATGACCTTCCAACAAGAGACAAGGTAACATGTAGTCAGGCAAGTAGGTATCCTGGTATACTCCAAGTAGATAACATGCAGGTATTGAACGTGGTGGTTTCCTAAGACTGTGTAGACACAGAAGTATGTCATCATGATTCTTTTTAGGGGGAGGATATTGATTTTCCTTATAGCCTTATTGAAGTATGCTTTGTATATCATAAAATTAACCCATTTAAAGTGTACAGGTTGTGGGTTTGAGTGTACTCAGAGTTTTAGAATCATCATCGCAATCTAATTTTAGAAAATTTTCCACATCCCCTAAAGAATTCCATACCCATTTGCAGTAACTCCATATTCTGACTACCTACCCTGTTTGAGGGCATAGGTAACCACTAGTCTATGATCTGTCTCTTTATGCATTTGCCTGCTCTCTACATTTCATCTAAATGGAATCAAACAATATATGATCCTTTTTGGTCTGGCTGATTTCACTTAGCATAATGTTTTCAAGATTGCTCCGTGTCATACCATGTGTCAGTACTTCATTCCTTTGTATGCCAAATATTATTACAGAAGTAATACACCAATTTTGTTTATCCATCCTCTAGTAGATGGACATTTGGGTTGCTTCTATTTTTTGGTTACTTAGAAACAGTATCACTGTGAACATTCATGTATAAATTTCTGTGTGCACATATGTATTCATTCTTCTTGAGTATAGAAGAATTGCTGGGTCACACGTCAACTCTGTGTTTAACTTTTTGAAGAACTGCCAAACTGGTTTCCCAAGGGGCCGCATCATTTTAGATTCCAAGAACACGTATGTGTGGCTTCCAGTTTCTCAACATCCTTGTCAACACTTGACACTGTCTGTCTTTTCTGTTTTATTCATCATAGTGGGTGTG
Source organism: Aepyceros melampus (assembly GCA_006408695.1). NCBI lineage: Eukaryota > Metazoa > Chordata > Mammalia > Artiodactyla > Bovidae > Aepyceros > Aepyceros melampus. The sequence continues at coordinate 79,180 of SJXQ01003127.1, read as the reverse complement.
GAGTAGCATCTTATTGTGGTTTTGAGTTGGATTCCCTGGTGGCTAAAGATGCTGAGCATCTTTTCATGTGCTTATGGAACATTTGTGTACCTAATTCAGAGACGACTATTCAGATCTTTTGTTCCTTTTGTATTTGGGCCATTTACCTTATATAGTTAAATTCTATGATTTCTTTATGTATTTTGGGTACTCAGTCCCTTATTAGCTATGTGATTAGCAAATGTTTTCTCCCATTCTGTAGGCTGTTTTTTCACTTTCTTGATGGTAACATTGGAAGCACAAAAGTTTTTAATTTTGATGACATCTAATTGGTCTACTGTTCTATTGTCACTTGTGTTTTTGGTATCATAGCTAAGAAACCTAATCCAAGGTTGTGAAGATGTATGCCTCTGTTTTCCTCTGCAAGTTTTATCTCTTACATATATATCTGTGAGCCATTTTAAAATAAGTTTTATGTATGGTGAGAAATAGGGGTCCAACTTTATCCTTTTGTTTATGGATATCCAGTTGCTAAAGCACAAAAGACAATTCTTTCCTCCATTGCAGTATCTTAGCACCTGGTCAAAAATCAATTGGCTATACTGTGAGGTCCTTAGCTTTTGACATTACTGCTAACTTATTCTCTGCTTAAAGATTTTTTTTTTCAGTTTTGACTAAACCTAGTGAGACCATCGGAAAAGGAAATGGCAACCCACTCCAGTGTCTTGCCTGGAGAATCCTAGGGATGGGGGAGCCTGGTGGGCTGCCGTCTATGGGGTTGCACAGAGTCGGACATGACTGAAGCGACTTAGCAGCAGCAGCAGTGAGACCATCGGAGAAGGAAATGGCAACCCACTCCAGTGTTCTTGCCTGGAGAATCCCAGGGACGGGGGAGCCTGGTGGGCTGCCGTCTATGGGGTCGCACAGAGTCGGACACGACTGAAGCGACTTAGCAGCAGCAGCAGGAACGTGGTAGGCAAAGTGTGAAGTTTCCAAATTTTTATAACACGACCAATCTTCCATTCTAACAGGTACAATAAAGTGAGTTGAATGCTACCCTATATTTCTAAACTCTTTCCACTACAAAGAAGTTTTCCACAGTAGTGCAGTTTGATGTGTTAGTTCAAAAATGCTACGGATTTGATTGGACTTCATTTTTATATAGGCTATTAAATCGAATATGGCAGGGTATATGAGTTGCCTGCAGTGTGTGCAGGTGTTTCTAGATCTTGGTTTTGGTTTGGAAGCTGGCCGCTCCTGGTTATGATTTTACCTTTTATGTCTGCTTCTGAAACCTGTGCAACATCACAGGAAAAGAAATGCAAATCAAAACCACAATGAGATACCATCTCAAAGGGGTAAGAATGGCCATCAACAAAAAATCTACACAAAATACTACTGGCAGGCATGTCAACTGGGACAGACTCTTGAATAAATAAAGCACTGTCAAGAAAATGAAGTACTTATTAGTAAATTGGGGTTCAATTGAATTAAATTGGAGGAGAAATAAAAAGTATTTGATATCAGCTTGTGCTACTGCAGAGAGGCAACCAGAACACTTGATTATGGAACCTCTCCTTAGCTCTCTTTAGAACACTATATGTGTCACAGCAAGTAAGTAGTTTCCTTAGATCTCCTTGCAACACGTGTATCTGTCAGAGTACCTAAGAAACTAAGTAACTCTCCATAGCCTTCCTTAGCTTTTCTTAGAACACTATATGTGTCAGAGTAAGTAAACTAAGTAGTCTCCTTAGAACACTATACATGTCAGAGCAAGGAAGGATGTCTCCTTAGCTCTGTTTAGAACACTGTGTGTCAGAGTAAGTGTCCACAGCTCTCTGTAGACCACTGTATGTATCAGAGTAAGAAACTAAGTCAGTCTCCTTAACTCTCCTTAGAACACTGTATGTGTCACAGGAAGTAAGTAACTGAGTAAGTATCCTTAGCTCTCCTTAGAACACTGTATCAGTTCAGTTCAGTCACTCAGTCGTGTCCGACCCTTTGTGACCCCATGAATCGCAGCACGCCAGGCCTCCCTGTCCATCCCCAACTCCCGGAGTTCACTCAGACTCGCGTCCATCGAGTCAGTGATGCCATCCAGCCATCTCATCCTCTGTCATCCCCTTCTCCTCTGTATGTGTCAGAGTAAATAAGTAACTAACTCTGTCGGCTCTCCTTAGAACATTACATGTGTCAGAATAAGTAGCTAAGTCTCTTAGCTCTCTTTAGGGCTCCTTAGAATACTCTGTGTGTGAGAGTAAATAAGTAACTAAGTATGTCACTTAGCTCTCCTGAGAATACTATTTGTGTCAGAGTACCTAAGTAACTAAGTCTCCTTAGACCTCCTTAGCTCTCCTTACAACACTGTGTGTCAGAGTAAGCAAGTAAGTCTCATTAACCATCCTTACCTCTCCTTAAGACACTATATGTGTCAGAGTAATTAAGTATGTAAGTAGGTAAGTCTCCTTCTCTCTCCTTAGAACACTGTACATGTCAGAGTAAGTAGGTAAGTAACTCTCTTAGCTCTTCTTGAAAAAGTGAAGTCGCTCAGTCATGTCTGACTCTTTGCAACCTCATGGACGGTAGCCTACCAGGCTCTGCAATCCATGGGATTTTCCAGGTAAGAATACTGGAGTGGGCAGCCATTTCCTTCTCCAGGGGATCTTCCCAACCCAGGGATCGCACCCAGGTCTTCGTAGCTGCCCTCAATACACTATATGTGTCAGAGTAAGGACCTTTAGCTCTCCTTAGAACACTATACATGTCACGTGCGTAAGTAAATAAGTAAGTCTTCTGAGCTTTCCTTAGAACACTAAGTTCTAAGTCAGAGAAAGTAACTAAGTCTGCTTCGCTCTCCTTAGCACTCTATATGTTTCAGAGTAAGTAAGTAAGTCTCCTTGGAATACTATATGTGTCAGAGAGAGAGTGAGTCAGTCTGCTTAGCACTCCTTAGCACACTGTGTGTCAGAGTACATAACTAAGTAGGTAAGTCTCCTTAGCTCTCCTTGGCTATCTTTAGAACACTATATGAGTCACAGTAACTAAGGAAGTACGTAAGTCTCCCTAGCTCTGCTTTGCTGTGCTTAGTTCTCATGAGGTCTCCTTAGAATACTATGTCTAAAAGTAAATAAGTCAGTCTCCTTAGCTCTCCTTAGAACACTATACTTGTCAGAGTAAGCAAGTAACTATAAGTCTTCTTAGCCCTCCTCAGATCACTATGTTTCAGAGTACGTAAGTCTCCTTAGCTCTCCTTAGAACACTGTGTCAGAGTAAGTAAGTCAGTCTGTTTAGCTCTCCTTGGCTCTCTTTAGAACACTAATATGAGTCAGAGTAAGTAAGTAGGTAAGTCTCTTTAGCTCTCCTTATTTTATGCACTGGAGAAGGAAATGGCAACCCACTCCAGTGTTCTTGCCTGGAGAATCCCAGGGGCGGGGGAGCCTGGTGGGCTGCCGTCTATGGGGTCGCACAGAGTCAAACACGACTGAAGCAACTTAGCAGTAGCAGCAGCACACAATATTATAAGTCTTCTTAGCCCTCCTCAGATCACTATGTTTCAGAGTACGTAAGTCTCCTTAGCTCTCCTTAGAACACTGTGTCAGAGTAAGTAAGTCAGTCTGTTTAGCTCTCCTTGGCTCTCTTTAGAACACTAATATGAGTCAGAGTAAGTAAGTAGGTAAGTCTCTTTAGCTCTCCTTATTTTATGCACTGGAGAAGGAAATGGCAACCCACTCCAGTGTTCTTGCCTGGAGAATCCCAGGGGCGGGGGAGCCTGGTGGGCTGCCGTCTATGGGGTCGCACAGAGTCAAACACGACTGAAGCAACTTAGCAGTAGCAGCAGCACACAATATGTGAAGGAAAGTTACATGGCTCAAAATAGCCAGGAGTTAAAACTCCCCTCTGGGTCCTCCCCATCATTCTATGAAAACAAAGAAGTCTGTCACCCAAAGGAAAAAAAAAGGACATTAAGGTTGATCACGCCCAGCTTCCAGCCAGTCCAGCCTCTGGCCAATCTCCAGAATTCCCTGCCCCAGCGGTTTAAGAGATAATTACTCCAAACGACCTTGGAGAAGAAGAACAGGGCCCCTTAAGACAGTAGATTTCCACATATATGCCTATATATACTTACCCTTTTCTTCGGTTAGTGTGGCAGCTCACTAATCTGCCCCTTCTCACCTCATTAAAGGTGATCTGTTCCTGTAAAGTGCTGGTCTCATTCTTTTTCTGAACCTCACCTTCTCTAACTCCCTTACCCTACAATGTGTGTCAGAGAAACTAAGTGAGTCCTTAGCTCTTCTTAAAACACTGTATATGTCAGAGAAAGTAAGTAACTGAGTCAGTCTCCTTAGCTCACTATATGTGTCAGGGTAGGTAAGTAAATCTCCTTAGCTGTATTAGAATACTCTATGTGTCAGAGTAAGTCAGCTTAGCTCTCCTTAGCACACTATACGTCAGAGTAAGTAAGTAAGTAGTTAAGTCTCCTTAGCACATTATGTGTCAGAGTATGTAGGACTCCTTAGAACACTATATGTGTCAGAGTATCTAAGTAACTAAGTCTCCTTAGCCCACCTTAGCACTACTTAGAATCCTATATGTGTCAGAGTAAGTAAGTCTCAGCTCTCCTTACCTTTGCTCAGAACACTATGTGTCAGAGTAATTAAGTAAGTAGGTAAATCTCCATAGCACATAATATGTCCAAGGAAGTAAGTACCTAAGGATGACTCTGTATCTCTGCTTAGCTCTCCTGAGCTCTCCTTACAAGAGTATCCATCAGAGAAAGTAAGTAACAGTATGACACACATTACTTACTTTCTCTGACACATATACTGTTTAAGAAGAGCTAAGGACTCAAGTTCTCTGACACACATTGTATGGTAAGGGAGTTAGTGAAGGTGAGGTTCAGAACAGTCTGAAAAAGCAAAATGATAGGACAGTGAAAGAGGAACTCCCCAGGTTAGTAGGTGCCCAATATGCTACAGGAGATCAGTGGAGAAATAACTCCAGAAAGAATGAAGGGATGGAGCCAAAGCAAAAAAAAAGAAAAAAAGAAAAAAAACCCAGTTGTGGATGTGACTGGTGATAGAAGCAAGGTCCAATGCTGCAAAGAGAAATATTGCATAGGAACCTGGAATGTTAGGTCCATGAATCAAG